>PVIW01004729.1:95953-124089 GCA_004026585.1 Noctilio leporinus | reverse complement strand
AAATACCAATGACAGACTTCACAGAAATAGAAAAAATACTTCAAAAATTTATATGGAGCCAAAAATGCCCATGAATAGCCACCACAATCTTGAGAAAGAAGAACAAGGTAGGAGGAATCACAATCCCGGACTTCAAACAATACTACAAGGCTACTGTCATCAAAACAGCCTGGTACTGGCATAAGAATAGACATATAGACCAATGGAACAGAATAGAGAGCCCAGAAATTAACCCAGGACTCTATGGTCAACTAATATTTGACAAAGGGGGAAGGAATATCCAATGGAGTAAACACAGTCTCTTCAACAAATGGTGTTGGGAGAACTGGACAGCAACATGCAAAAAGATAAAACTAGACCACCAACTTACACCATACACCAAAATAAACTCAAGATGGATAAGGGATTTAAACATAAGCAGTGCCACCATAAAGGTCCTGGAGAAAAATATAGGCAGTAAACTTATGGATATCCTACGCAAAAATATGTTTACTGATACTTCACCAAGGGCAAAGGAAATAAAAGAACGAATCAACAAATGGGACTATATCAAATTGAGAAGTTTCTGTTCAGCTAAAGAAAATATCAGCAAAATTCAAAGGGAACCAACTATATGGGAAAACATAATTGCCAATGATACCTCAGACAAGGGTCTGATCTCCAAAATATAGAAAGAACTAATGCGACTCAACACCAGGGAGACAGACAGCCCAATTCAAAAATGGGCAAAGGACCTTAACAGACAACTCACTGAGGAAGATATACAAAGGGTCCAGAGGCATATGAAAGAATGTTCAACATCACTAGTCATCAGAGAGATGCAAATTAAAACTACATTGAGATACCACCTCACACCTGTCAGAATGGCAATCATCAGCAAATCAACAAACAACAAGTGTTGGCGAGGATGCAGGGCAAAGGGAACCCTCATACACTGTCGGTGGGAATGCAGGCTGGTGCAGCCAGTGTAGAAAACAGTATGGGGTTTCCTTAAAAAACTAAAAATGGAACTGCCTTTTGATCCAGCAATTCCACTACTTGGACTATACCCAAAGAATCCTGAAACACCAATTCATAAGAACCTATGCACACCTATGTTCATAGCGGCACTAGTTACAATAGCCAGGTGCTGGAAACAGCCTAAGTGCCCATCAGTGGATGATTGGATCAAAAAACTTTGGTACATTTACACAATGGAATTGTATATAGCAGAAAGAAAGAAGGAACTTGTACCCTTTGCAACAACATGGATGGAACTGGAGAGTATTATGCTTAGTGAAATAAGCCAGTCAGTGAAGGACAAATATCATATGATCTCACCCATTACAGGACAATAATGAGCAAAACTAACAAGAAGCAAAACAGAACCAAGTATATGAATACAAGGAATAGGCCTTCAGTGGTCAGGGGAAAATGGGTTGGGGGGAGGGGGTAGGGGGGAAGCAGAGGCAAGAAAGGGGAGCAGCTTAGACAAGAACCTAGTATAAAGGAACCATGGACATGGACAACAGGTGGGATTGACTTTGTGGGGAATGGGTGGGTGGGGAGGAGGACAGAGGGGAGCAAAAAGGGGATGGATGTAATACAACAACAATAAAATTTTAAAAATGAAGAAAGAAAAATTAAAAATAAAAATAAACTAAGTAAACAATCAGAACAGGAACAGAATCATAGGTATGGGGATCATCTGGAGGGTTATCAGCTGGAAGTGGGAAGGGGAAGATAGAGGAAAATGGAGCAAGAGTCAAAAAGTATAATTGGCAGGAACAAAATAGACAGGGGGATCTTCAGAATAGTATAGGAAAGGGTAAAGCCAAAGAATTTACATGCATGTTCCAGGGACAGGGGGGATTGTTGTAGGGAATGGGGGTAGTGGTGGGAGTGGGACAGCAGGAAAAAATTGGGACAATTGCAAGAGCATAATCAATAAAATATACTTCAAAAATAAATAAGACAGAGGGGAGCAAAAAGGGGATGGATGTAATACAACAACAATAAAAATTAAAAAAAAGAAAAAAAAGAGGTATAAAAAATAATAATAAGTAAATAAATAAATAAAATAGTAAAATGAAACTCATTTTTTTCCCATTCTCTAGCCAAGTCCTGGGCTGTGTACTGGCTTATCAGAGTAAAGGGTCAGAAATGATACCTGCCAGAGTGGACTGAGATTCAAGCAGAGCAATGGCATAGATTCATACAGAGTATGCAGTTCTCAACTCTCAGGGAGCACTATTCCTATGGTATACCACGTGACCCACGTCATCATTGTCCTGACCACAATCTGCACAGCCATAGAAGGAAGCCCTAAATACATAGCCTTCTGCTTCCTCTTTCAAGTCTTATTATTCCAGAGTTTGATAAGGACTCAAGAAGAACAGAGGAAGTAGAGTGTCAGCATATAAAATTAGGCACATTATCAGTAAGGAGAAAGCTACCTTTGATCTTGCCCTGATTTTGTCTGATTTATCTTCTCATGGTGATTTCCAAAAATAACAACTATTATAATGAATGATAACTATAATTATAATTACATAATATATAATGTTTTTGAGTGCTCACTACATAGTTCATAAATTATAAAATACATTATTTCATATTTCAATATTTCTGAAACAGTGACATGATTTGTAATTGATGAGGTATCATAGTTTAATTGTACGCATTTTTCCTCTCCTAGTGGTATGTAAAACTGTGAGTCTGACAATTGATGGCCTCTGAGAATTGATAAAATACAAAATATAGAAGATAGCTCAAAGCACTTTGCATGTACCAACTCATCTAATAAAATAATATTGTGAAATTATTCCATTTTACTGATAAGGAAACTGCAGTAAGGTTTACGTACCCAGCTCCACTACCTAATAAGTGGGGGATCAGGATCGAGTCAACTTTATGTGAATGGGGTAAATCTTGGTCTTTCTTGGAGTGGTGTTTGTCTTCCTCCTCACCCTCTACAGTTCCAAGGAAGCCTTCAGAGAGGGACAGCTGTCTCCTTCAACCACATCAACAGTCTGTTCCCCAGGGTTCTTTTAGGTGAATGTCTCCATGCCTTGTAGTTCCTGCCCCTTCTCTACCTTGGGCTCTTTCACAGGGAACACTGTGAACTGCTAAGGTTTTCTTTCTGTCATTCTTAGGAATAAACAGTCACTTGTATATTCTCCCAGTCAGGTAACCTTATAGTCTTCCCTTCACTTCTTGGTTCATTTTCTCCAGCAAGCACCCTGCATTTAGGAAACCCCATAATGAAAAGGATGACATTCTCTGTACTAATTAAACTTTCCACCTTCCAGGCTCACACATCAGACTCTTCCAAACACTTTTTTACCAGATTCCCAAGACAATATTCAAATAAGGCTAAAGATTCTTTAGCTTAAGTCCATTTACCCAAGGAGCAAAACATCCCTCTCCATACCTTGTAGCCACTCCAGTCTCAACAAGTAACTCCTTAGAGCTATTTTTTACCCCCACCTTCACACCTAACTTTCAGATGAAAGGGTACTTCCTCTGCAGAAATATATTTTTCATGTAATTGAAGACACTGTTTCCTACATGGAGTTGGGGAAAGAAGGGACCTAATTGTTGCAGGGCCAATGCAGGCAGAATTTAATGACTCTGAGTAAGGTGGGGCAGCCTCCGTCTGCAATTCTTGACTGTTATTTTTAAATTGTGGGAACTGGGATTTTTGTCCTCATCTCAGACCTTATTCAATAATTCAATAATTCTGGCAAGAAATATAATCAGTCAACATTCTGCTACATTTGATTTTCCCTGAGTCTAAATACCATGGAGCAGCCAGACCTCCCGTTTAAAAACTCCAGCTGTGCGTAGCATACCAGATCTGTCCCAAAAGTATTGGAAGCACCAACTGTTTTAATTATATTGGCATTGGTACGATACTTTCCGGACAGACCTTGTAGGTGATTGGGGCCTCCTGTGGCCACACCTCCGGTTTTGATGTCGTGTTTATGCCAAGGCCACACTTCCACCGAGCTGCTTCCAGACAATGACTGGGAATGGCAGGAAAGGTGTTAAATCCGAAACAGGATTTTTCTAGTGGCAAACTTTTCTTGGCCACTAACATTAGCATAGCCAAAGCATTCTCAGAACTTTGTTACAGCCTAAGGATCCTTCTTTCTCTCTTTTCACAGGTATCAGACATGAATTATGGTCATTAAGTTCTTCCTGACTACTTCAGCTCCCTCCCTCTTTATCTTTAACAAAGTGTACCCCTCAAAAAACTCTATTGCATAGTTAATAGTCTAATTTTCAGAGAACCTGCACTGACTGCCTGGCAGAGTAACAAGTATACAATCATCTGAAGATCGCACAGACTTCTTTCTATAGAACCCAATTACCTACTAAGAAAATTATATATACATATAATTTGATTTGATTTGATATTTGATTTATATTAAATATATATATTTTTTATATTTTTTATTTTATAAGATATATATATCTTATTTGGCATTGACAATCACTATCTTCTTGAATTTTCTCTCATAGTTTCCAAGACTATATCTACTGAAAATTATGAGTAAGCCCTGTCCAGTGTGGCTCAGTTGATTGGGTATCATAACTCAAAGAAAAAGGTTAACGGTCTAATTCCTGATCAGGGCACATGCAAGCAGCAACCAATCAATAATTCTCTCTTGTATCAATGTTTCTCTCCCTCTCTTCCTTCCTCCTTTCCCTTCTCTCTAAAAGCAACTCAAATGGAATCTTTAAAAAAAAATTATGAGTAAGACTTCAGGGTCTCCACAGACCTTCTGAAGACTACTGTTAAGTTCCTCTTCTCTACAAGAAAATGTTAAAATTCTTAATGTTGTATTCTAACCCTCCCCACTAAGCAGCCTACATCTAGCTGTTCTGAACTGCTTGTGATTTCCAGGCAATGCTGGGCTCTTCATCACCTCTCTGCCTCTGCAGCTGATGCTCCCAAACCTGAAATTCCTCCTTGTCTTACCCTCTGCCCCAACTCATCCCAGCCGTGCATCAGCCTAACAACTGCAGCGCTCGGAAACTTTTGCAAATCTTTAGCAAAGCACCCTTCTTTGTGTCTACGACCTTTTTTAACTGAACAGAGTTCTGTTACAAATTTATAATTATTTTTATACACAGCTTCCAAAACTGTGAGTTTTTTGAAGACTGGAGTTCTGCATTACTTTTCTTAGATTCTCAAGTACAGTGTCTACTACATAGTGAACACTCAGTAAGATTTCTGTTGTTGTTGTTGCTGGTGGGGCTGTTTTTAATAAATAAATACCCCACATTGGGTTCTAGATCTAACCAACTATGTGACCTTAAAAGATTCTCACAACAACTGTGAGTCTTGTCTTTTTCCTTTGTAAGAAATTGATAATAATAACTACTTCTCTGAAAAATGCTATCACTAAGATCACTAATATAAATGCAATAAATATGTTTCTTTCCTTTTCTTTACTGGCTTTTCATTTTCAAGACCATTGATAATGTTCTTCTCCTTAAGATTCTCTATTTTCCTCTCTTTTCCTTTTGTATTCATCTTACTTGATTTCATCATACTGAGTCACCCAAGCCAAGAACTTGGATATGATCTCTCAGTCAGCCTTCCCTTATTTGCCACTTCCAACCAATTACCTACAAAGTGTTGCACATTTTGCCTTCTATTTCCTTTTCTCCCTTCTTTCTTTTCTTTATTTAGGGCAATGTTGTACAACTTCTTCCCCCAAGAATCAAAACAGTAAAAAAAGATGTAGAAATGGAGAGAAATTGAGAGACTTATGTTATGAAAAGAGAAATAATGGGGCTTATTGAAAGTTTATATATGTAAACATGAGGGGAAAAAAGAAATTACCAATTGGAAAAAAGACTGAAAGTTAGTTTCTTTTTTTTTTTTTAATTGTTGTTTTATTACATTCATCTCATTTCACCCCCCTCTGCTATCCCCTTCCCCACCCTCCTTACCTGTCCCCAATAATGGATCCTACATGTTGCTTGTGTCCATAGGTCATCGATGCTAGTTTCTTGACTAAACTGTTCTCCTTCCTTGCCTCCTTCTCCCCCATCCTCATCCCCTTCCCTCTACACACTGAAAGTGTATTCCTTGTATTCATGTCTCTGGTTCTGTTTTGTTTGCTTGTTTGTTCATTAGTCTCCTGTATTAAGTAAGAACACGTGTTATTTAATTTTTGCTGCCTGGCTTATCTCACTAAGTATGATTCTCTCCAGTTCCATCCATGCTATTGCAAATGGTAGGAGTTCTCTCTTTCTGCTGCATAGAACTCCATAGTGTAAATGTACACAAAGTTTTTTGATCCATTCATCCACTGAAGGACACTTAGGTTATTTCAAACACTTGGTTATTATAAATAGTGCTACTATGAACATACGGTTGTGTAGGTTCTTCTGAATTGGTGTTTCAGATTCTTTGGCTGTAATCCTAGCAGTGGAATCACTGGGTCATAAGGCAGTGCTATTCTTAGGTTTTTGAGGAAATTCCATACTGTCTTACATAGTGGCTGCACCAGTCTGAATTCTGACCAGCAATGCACCAGGATTCTCTTTTCTCCACATCCTTGCCAGCACTTGTTATTTGTTAATTTGTTGATGATGGCCATCCTGACAGGTATGAGGTGGTATCTCGTAGTTTTAATTTGCATCTCTCTCTTGGCTAATGGAAGGTAGTTTCTTGGAGGGCAATGAGATTATTTTTCTTTTTAACTTTAGCAGATCAATACCCTATATATTCTCTGGTTTCTCTTCAGATCAAATAAATCTTCTGCCTTTTACTAAGTATTTTCTTTATTTTTCTATTGACTCTAGCTTAGCTTAGCTCACAATCATCCCTTGGGTTTTTATAATATCGTATCAGCCAGTAATGTTTCTCTCTACTTCTAGCCCTAATTCCCTCCAATCCATTCTTGATACCAATTTCATAAATCTGACCATGTCATTCTGCCACTTAAAATTCTTCATGGCTCCCTTGTGCCTAATAATGATTAACATTTACTGAATGCTTGTTACCTGCCTAATAAAATACTATGAAGTAGATATTGTTATTCTTTCCATTATGAAAATAAGAAATTTGAAGCACATAAAAGGTAACAGCTTAGTAAGTTACTAATATCTAAACTGATTTCAATAGAAGTATATGCCCCTATATAATATTGTTCTTATTTAACTTGACAGCTTTGCCTTAAATTTCATGTTTTAACAGTGCTGAAATGTTTTCCTGCACATTTCATGCTGTAGCTGGATTTAGAGTCTTTGTTTATACTGTTTCTATGACTGAAATTCGCTTCCAAAACAAGCCCTATTCCCCTTTCTTAGCTGGTTCTTCTGATTCCCAAGGGAATTAATTCTTCCTGCTCAGTGCTCTAACATTTTCATTAAATATACTTGTCATTGTATTTACTATGATAGATTGACAGGCAGATGATATAGATAAACGATAGATAAATGGATGATAGATCTAGAGAGCTATAGAGGCATAGATGTAAATTTATGTACCCCTCTTTCTCCCACATAGAATAATAATAATGATAATTATGACAGTACTAATTATACTACATTGCCAATCAGTTAAAGGAAAAGATGATACAACCTAGAAGTGTGCATGAGTTAACTTAAAGCAATGAGACAAAGGAAATGTGAGCAAGCCAAGGAAATAAAAATCTCTCTCCTCATTTTTTCTGGAATGCTCTGAGGCCTGGAATGCTTTGTATAGTCTGACTGGAAATGTTTCATGAGGCCAAGTAGACTCAGCTACTAAGTAAGAGATCTGGGATTTGTATCTGTCCCACTTGTGAACCAATGGGTAAGAAGTGACAGGTCATCTTGCCTTGCTTCCCATCTTCCAGAATATGAAATATGAATCAGAAAACAATATAAAACACTATATCTACAATAGTTGGAGTCCTTGGGTCATGTATCAAGAAGTGAAAGTAAGTATGATTGTTCTCATATCCAGGGACCCATTTACAGAATTGTGCTTTCTGCCCCACAACTTTGCTTTAGGGAACAAGGAACACGCCCACTAAACTCAATGATGGTTCCACTGAATTGGAAGCACTATGACTATGACCTGGCTACTTTAGGCATATCCTTCCAGTGGACCAGTAGGCAAAGGATGAAGTCACTACATATCTCTTACTTAGCAGCAGGGAATACTATACTATGTACATAGAACCCTAGAGATTCACTGAGGGTTTTATAAATATATCAATACCAAGTAATAATCATCAATAGGCAGTGATAGCTACCACAGCCCAACAAGATTTAGGTTGGTAAAGGATAACTCCCATCATGGATAAAGGTTTGTGTTATCCCAGGCAAGGAAATAAACTAGCTGAATACTGGTCAAAGGTGAGAAAAATCTAGGCTAATAGCTATATTTCTCAAGACTAATCCCTAATAAACATGTCAGTATTTTTCACATCTTTTTTCTCATTTAGTGCTCCAAATTAACTAGTAATATAGGAATGTAACTAAACACCTATTCTACATAATAAAACTGACACCAAGTGAGGCAGAATGAAATCTCAGAATGGACATTTACTAATCTTGAGTTAGAAAGCAAAGTAAATTATTTAACATATCTGAACATTTTAAATAGTACTAATTAACAGTAAATTCCCAAACTTTCTTAAGGGATTATTGTCTAGCTGAAAAGTAAACTGTTCTCTAAGTATTATTCTCCCTATATAGTGAGGAAATTCAAGCTCAAAATATAACTTTAATAGGACTATATAGCACTTTGCCAATGCCCTACAAATTGTACAGTATGTACAGCTGATTCAGTCTCTGAACCAATTACTTACACAATTCATACTATACCTTACTGTCAATCAAGCAATAGTGGAGAAAAGATTTTAGGTGTCTTCATTCTAGCCTATTCTGTTTCCACAACACAATTTACATCAAATAGAAGTAAATAATAAAAGCATGTTTTATTTATTTATTTATTTTAAAGATTGTATTCATTATTTTTAGGAGGAGGAAGAGAGGAAGAAAGAGAGAGAGAGAGAAACATCAATGTATGGTTGCCTTTCACCTGCCTCCAGCTGGGGACCTGGCTGGAGACCTGGCTGGAGACCTGGCTTGCAACCTGGTTATAAGCTCTGACTGGGAATTGAACCCGCAGCCCTTGGGTTTGCAGGCCAGCACCAATACACTGAACCACACCAACCAGGGCTAAAAGCATGTTTTAATGGTTTGGGTACCTTGGTATCTTTCAAAGGAGCCCAGAGCAAAAGAGAGCATCAGTTTGCCAATGTGAACACAAAGTTGTCCATATTAAAAAATAAAAAAGCCCCTGGCATTTGATAATCCCCCAACATCTTTTATTTCTATTTATAAGGTTAATTATATATGCTACATAAAGACAAAGGTGTGTGCTTATACTGCTGAAATGTCTTCTTTCAAAGCAAAAACAAAAACATTTGTTAAGAGTAAGGTGATAAGAGGAACTATTAAAAACAGTGAATAATGCAACATTGACAACAAAAACTGTCCACTTAGTAAGCGGGGGGAGGAGGGGCTCAGGTTAGGAACATAATACAATATTCTTCTAAGAGGCATAGGGGCAACATTTATGTACATGCCCAGACTCTTGCATTTCTAAGCAACTGCAATCCTGAATGTGGATTGCAGGAACATGCTCTTTAAGCATACAATATGGAATGTAATATTTACAAAGTTGAATCTCGTGACATTTTATCAAATGTTGATGTTGAGAGAAGACTAGAATTCAAAAAATCCTATGTATCTTCTGTAGGTTTCACTGGCCCATGTCAGTGTATAGCAAGGATTCTAAAATGTAATGAGAACTTGAACAAAACCATAGACATTAGATTTTCTAAAAGGATTGAGGTCCATTTGTCTAAAGCATAGTATACAGAAAGTATGCCTGAAACTTTTGATTTTGGTAAAATTGCAAAGGAGCTTTGTATGCTTGTGGGCATTTGTAACTGTTCAGTAGGCTATGATGAATTAATTAAGAATCTTGATAAATGAAATAGAATGATGTGAAATATACTTCAGAAAAATTAACCCTGCCACAGTGTACAGGGAGAATTGGAGGGAAAATACAGGTATGTGAGACATATGCAATTAATAAATTTTAATAATATAGTATAGACTATACTATAGTCTAATCAATAATATAGAGTAGAATAGACTCATTTTTTTTTCTCTTCTCAGTTCTCAGATTACATAATGAAAACTTGGGGTTGCCAGGTAAGAGACCTCCAAATCTCATTAGAAAAGTCATTAAATATTAGGAACTATCAAGTTCACAGTGGTAGATGCAAGTTTTCCAAAATTCTTCTTTTTATTTGAAAGTTCAATTTTTATCATTTGCAAAAAATACTGTTAGATGTTTTTCTTGAAGTGACAGGTTTAGTTTGTTTATGACTATGTCTGATAAACACCCAAACCTGAACATAGCTTTTCCATAAGTTATTGTTTAAAGTAAAAAGTATGTTTCATGGAAAAAAAGAAAAGCAGCTAGTTTAACTTACAAATCAAACAATTGTGCAACCAATTTTTTAAAAAGTGTTAATATTTCAATATGCAGCAAAATAACTATAGCCTAACTACTTTAGTACACAGATAATAATGGACATATTAAAAAGTATTAATATTTAATAAATTAATAGGTGTATGGTTTATTCAAAAGCATTCTTAAATTAAACTGGCATTTTTAGCTGTGAATGCAAGATGGTAAACAATACAGTGATGACCTTCCAGTTTTGTGCTACTGCTTTGTGATTCATATGTAGGTACTAGTAGCTTTACTTACTGTTGTTTTTGTAACATCACTGCAAATGCCAACATAGTTAGCAAAAAAAAAAATGAGGGGGTGTTAAATAATGTCTTAGGATTATATACAAAGTAGTTTTGACATTATAGAGTCCTTAAAATGGCCTTGAGACCCCCAGGGTTCCATGGACTGTACTAAGAGAACCACTCATCTATAGAACCAGTAGCCTGATTCCACTGCCCTTCCTTTAGAAACTGCTTCTTTCAGTGCCTCTGATAGAAATTCTGTGGAAGCTGCCCATTTCTCAGGAACCTCCCCATAACCACATCTGATTGGCATAGAAGTGAACTAGTGAATATCTTCCCCCAAAATGGCAGCCCCAGAACTTTGGAATGTAGTCAGTTTATTGAAGCAGTTTCTTCAATAAACTTTGGAAGTGTCAGCAACTTCCTGTCAGATGCCCAGACACAGAGGCTGCCAGTCAGCATCAAGATTAGAGCAGAAATGATAGGTCAAGAGACAACTTGTTGATGTTTAAATAAATGGGTCCAGTTTTTTCTTAGTCTCAACCACCATGTCCTTATCTTTGATTAAGAGGAAGCACCCTAGCCTTGGCTGGTGGCACAACGGATAAGGTGCTGGCCCGAGAACCCAAAAGTTGATGGTTCAATTCCCAGTCAGGGCACATAACCAGGTTGCAAGCCAGGTCTCCAGCCAGGCCCATAGCTGGAGGCAGGTGAAAGGCAACCACACATTGATGTTTCTCTTCCTCTCTGCCTCCCTCCCTCCCTCCCCTTTCTCTAAAAATAATATATAAAATCTTTTTAAAAAAAGAAGGAACACTGTGTGTCTCTACATTAAAAGTCCCTCTGGGATGAAATCATTGATAGAGGTTTGCTATTACAATTAAAAGCATCTGAGGAAAAAAAAAATTTCTACATAAGGGACTCCTCAACTGAAACATCCCTGACTCCATCTTCTAAGCCAAGTTGCTAGGCCACCTCTGATCCAACATTAACCTAGCTGCCATCTTCATACAGCATCTACCTCATGCAGTCTCATCACACTGCAAAGCTTTCTCACTTGACGTTTCCCTTAATACACTATAAGCACCTGTAAAGCAGGGAAAGTGTAAGACTTATTTTCCTTTTGAACTTAATTCTTAGCTAATGGATGAGTAAGGGAGGAAAGAGAAAGAAGAAATGAAGGGGAAAAAACCCTTGACATAGACATAACATTTTATTCTATTCCTTTGTGGCTAAGTCATTTAATTTTTTCACCTCCATCCAAACACCCTAAAATACCCGAACCTTTAGGCTGAGGCTGGATTAGGTGGGACTAATCCTTGAAATACCTTGATAAAAGTTTCCCAAGCTAAGAAACCCAACATTTGCTGGCTCAGTTAGAAACGTGGATGCTACAAAAACCATGTCTTTGATGGTTCCTCTAGGAACCATGATAAACTTTATGAAACATTGTATTTTGTAAATTGAAGGCATCCAAAGAGAACCTATACACCTTCTCCCATTTATCTACTCAAGTCCCCCAAACCATTAAGCAGAACTCACCCAAATTATGAGTTATAAATTTTATAGTTCTTTGACAAATCTTTTCATCTCCATTTCTTAGTAAAACAGAAAAAAATATCATTCTATGGGGTTAAATGAGATAGTTTGTTGAAAAATGTACTAACAGTGTCTAAACAAAGTCTGTTATTTTATGAGCTTTTTCTTTCTCCTAGAAACATTAAGTACTTCAGGTTTCCTCTCAGAAAGTTCAGGTTGAAATAACAATTATCAATGAATTATTTTAGGCTGAGAGAATGGAGAAGGTTGGCCTGAGTTCACACAGCTCATGACCACATCTGCCTGAAGCTCAGCACAGTTTCCTGGCTCCGAAATCTGCTTTTCTCACAAAATCTGCTCTCTCCCACTTGATGGACAAGTATTTTATTTTGTCTTTGGGTATTTAAGCAAATCAATTTTCTAAATAATAAAAAAAGATGATGGCAAGCATTAAAAGACACATAGGTGTCTTTTAATAGGTGTGCAACACCTATTAAAGGTGGCATACACAGGTGGCAAACACAAGGCTTCAGCCCTCCACCATTTTATCTAGACCAGCACCTTGTTTCTGTCTGGCTCACATTTATACAATCCTAAAATGACAT
Source organism: Noctilio leporinus (assembly GCA_004026585.1). Lineage (NCBI taxonomy): Eukaryota > Metazoa > Chordata > Mammalia > Chiroptera > Noctilionidae > Noctilio > Noctilio leporinus. The sequence continues at coordinate 111,175 of PVIW01004729.1, read as the reverse complement.
TCAGCCCTTTGAAGGCAACTGGGAGGCTGATGTGGCCCCTGGTGAAAATGAGTTTCATACCCCTGCATTACAATATGATCAAAACTAATGCAAAGTAGATTGAAAAGAGGAGGTGAATTCCTGTGACAGCTTTGACACTTGCTGGCTTGGTGAGTTGGGTAAGTCAGTAACTTCATCACAAGTGAAATAAAAGGTTTTTTTCTTGCCTTGAAGGGAAAAAGAAGAAACTAATTATCTGAGCACCTACCCATGTACTTTAGACGCATTATTTTCTTACTTCTTATAAACCCTGCTCTCTTGCTCAGTAGGCATTATCTATTTTTCTCTGACCAAGAATCTGGGACCTAAAACTTTCGCTGAATTTGCCCAAGGTCAAAGAAAGAATACCTGTGATTCCCACCACCGCAGATTGTTCTACCTGCCTTGAATGATTTTGTGAAATTGCATAGGATAAGAGATGAGAACAAACATGTCATACTGTCTAAAATCTGGCACCATTGGTGACAGCAGAGAACTGATCCTAGAAAATCAAATCAGGAAGCCTGAGCTTTAATCTTTTACTTCACTGCTTACTAACTGTGCAATCTTGACCACTCTCCTCCTAACATCAGTTTCCCCACCAGTAAAATGGGGCATATGGAATCATCAGTATAAATGCCTAACTTACAGAGAATTATGAGGCCCCTGAAAGACCACAACTCTAAAAATGCTTTGTGCTCTAGAGAGCCCTATACAAATGTGTGCTATTATTATTACTGCTATTACCATTATTATTACACCGTGTTCTTTGGGTAAGACATTTACGTTAAACTGACACAGCACATAATTGGAGTGCGCAAGTTAAATAAATGAAGTCAGCTGTCTGACTCCTTTAAGATAAATGATGTTATTATAACATAATTGTATAACCCCATATAGCTTACAGCAGCAAAAGGATGTGTATTTCACATGCCCTCCTATAATTACATCCCCATTATAATTTTGCAGTTAGTTGTGATGAGCTCTGGTCATGAAAACATGCCAATTTGGGATGGGATTGAAGTCTGCCTAATTTTAGCAAATTGAGAGTCACACAAAAGAAAAGAGATAAATACTATGTTGTTATTTTTCATTAGAGAATTGCTATATTAAGAGGCTGCGATCCAGCTGTGTTTGTTTAAATAAAAGTGTGATTTGAATACCTCCTACAGCTAACGTTCCTGCCAATGAATAAAAGATAAAAATGTGGCTCTCCTCTTGTTGGACGGGAGTCTCTGCATTCTAGCTGACTTGGAGATTTATTGTTCCACATAAGGAATCTGAAAGCATGGAGGGCAGACCACACACAGGGGGCTTTTGTGTATTGTTTCAAGCCATACCACTAATAGATTTCTTCCACTGAAGCTCCCAGCGATTCAGCTGTGCTCAAATGCTCCACTTAACTGTGAAAAAATAATAATAAAATAGTAATTATGCCGAAATGGCAAACGTAGCCCCGCTCGATGCCACAAGTAAAAAAAAAAAAAAGTAAACAGGAACAAATACCATTCAGGGAAGGAATGCTGTATCTGAGTGTTGTTGTGATAATGGATTTAAGCCTCCTTTCTTTCTTCCAAACAACCCCTCTCACTTAGAGTCGAGGGCCTCTCTCTCTTCTCAGTCCCTCCCAGAACTGGAAATAGTTCCCTGAAATGAACAACCCTGCAAACTGGCAAACCCAAAATGAAAGACGAGAGTTGATATCCAAGCTGTAGCTACAAGTAGTGCAATTCTAAGGCATCTATAACAATGTTCTAGAAGTTTGGCACACCAAGGCAACAGCATTAAAATCTCTGCCCTCAGGTAGATTGCAATCTAATGATGGATCTAAGATACAGGCATATCCCCCATTCTCCAAACCATTAAATGTGACTTTTTTTTTAATACCACTGCCTGTTCTTGACCACTTTGTCCTCTATCATAGCCAAACCAAACTCTCACACACACACACACACACACACACACACACACACACACACACACAAAACATCATTCTGTCTTTTATCTCCAGGCTTTTTCAGCTACATCCATCCCCTCTATCTGACTTTCCCACCCTCTCTTACTTATTCTGTGATTTCATCTCCATGATTTAGTCCAAACATCAGGTCCCAAAAGTTTTCCCTGCACCCCGCTCATGGTTGCTCCAAGTGCAGGATGAGCACCTGTGCTTACCTCTTGACACTAAGCCCCAGCTGGGGAGGCTGGACTAGAGAGACATGTTTTCCCTGCCCCCATTCTGGGGTTTGTGGAGCCTGTTTCTTCTCTTATTTCCCTCTTCCCTCTTCCATCAGTCCTCACCATCCACCAGAGTCATAGCCATCATGAGCAACTGTTCCCAATAGTAGTGCATTTTGCAGATGTGTTGATCTGGAATGAAACTAGAGAAGGATAGTTGTATTCAAATATGCTATTTACTTATCAGTATCTTTATCAGGTTTTGGGGGAAGAATGTCAACTTTTTACCTCTATATCCTCAGAGCCTGTAACAGTTACTGAACTTTATAGATGTACTTGAACTTTATAGAATGATGGATGGATGAATAAGAAAATAAACATCATTTAGCAGAGAAAATGACCAGTGACATACAATAAGTGAGAACAAAATGCACTGAAAAACTAAATGAGAAATGGTTTGTTTACATGTGGAAAAGTTGGAGGAGTCTTATGGAGAAAGTGACCACTGAGCTAAGACTTAAAAGATCTTGTGATTAGGAACTTGGCATTCCAGGTAGAGAGAACAGTAAAAAGGATTATTTAATAAACATACCAGAATCTACATCCAAAGGCTATAGTTACTTTAGACATAAAAACTTTGAAAAGCTACATCCTGCTCTAATAATAGCGAACCTCTAAATACTTTAGGAGTAGTCTTCATGATCTACCTCTAAAGGCACTGAAGAAAATCTATCTCAGATGGCTTTGGGTATTTTTAAAACCCAAATCTGGACATCTAGCTTAGTTTCCCACCTCAATATTTCTTCAAAGGTTTGCATATATATGATTTCCATGCACAGCATGGGCTCAATATATCAAATGAAGTCAGTGAACCAACAAACTCAGAATTGTAACCACTGGGTACAATAAAAGTGTCACATCACTTCATCATAGTCACCAGTTCATAGTGGAGAAGAATTGGCTGATGGAATAAAAGCACCACTTATTGACTATTTAACCCTGGGTATATTATATAACCTAGCTAAGCTTTAATATCCTCTTTTATAAAATAATGCTAACATGTACGAATGACTCATGGCCATGGACAACAAAGGGGATTGACTGTGGGCAAGAGAGGAGGCTAGATGGAGGGAGCAAAAGGGAAAAAGGGGACAACTGTAATGGAATAAATAATGTAAATAAATAAATATGTTAAAAAACAAAATGACATTAACAGTTGCTTCATAAAGCTATAGTTAAGATCAAGTAAGATAATATTAGGTTCAATTACATGAAATTGTTATTTTGTAGATGAAATATCAGCAATTTGTACATGATAAAATCTACTAGAGCAGAGATTGGAATATAGTAAGTGCTTAATTTATGTGAAGTACTGATAGGTAGTGTGTGCCTATGATAAATACTAGTTTAAAATTTAGTTAAATCATGTAATAGCAGTTAGTGAGTAAGTCACTTATTGTCTAGTCATGTACTGTTCTTGCCTGATCTATAAAATTCAGTTAATGCTACTTGCCTTTTAGATACACTGTGAGAGTAAAATAAATTTTAAAATATCTGATACAAAGATACCACTCAAACAATAGAAACGTGTATGATTCTAAAAGACCAATATCTGTGTTCCAGAAAAGAATGATAAGAAGAAACTTCATTCAAGAGCAGGTTACAGCCATAGATATTCTGGCCTCATATTGGAATAATTTTTATTAAAATCCTATGACCATACATGTAATTCTAAAGAACTGGTGGATTGGAGCTGACTTTGTTAAGATTGAAAAGAAGATTGAGAGTACATTTGCCAGAAGGCACTAACTCTTGAATACTCTGGAATGTCAGGCAGTCTGGCTTATATTGTCTGACTCAATTTAAATAACCAGATGCCTGAAGTCTAAAAAATTTATTCAAACAGTAACCTTCATGATCAAATTAAAACTACATGGTTTTTTCCTAAGGATATGGCATGGGGATCAAAACTAGATGTGAATTACTCAGAAGGATCTGATTAACAGCAAAAGGTTCTGACCTAAAAGAACATAAAGAATGCATTCATTCATACCATCAGAAATTATTATTGTTACTATCAGGAATAATAATAAACTAAGTTATTACAACATGCAAAAGTGCTGAGCATAGACATGGGTTTTATCAAGTGTGCAATGCTAATAGCCATCCAATAACGTCATTATTTTGGTTAAATTTTGGAATATCTGAGAAGTAGTATGTAGGGCTTGTAAAAGGATACTGCTGGTAGGGTGTACAGGGGAGTGCTTCATCAAAGTTTGGAATGTATGTTTGGGAACCTAAATCTCACACACAAAGTTTACAGAACACATCTTAATGCGGGGCTGAAAGTAATAGCCAATTCTTAAAAGTTTTTTTCACTTAGAATTTGGATCAGGTATTATGTAAGCTATTCTCAAGGAAATTTATTTATTTTTTTAAAATTTTTAATAAAGACATTCTAAACAACAGACATTCTGAGTGGCATGCAAATGGGAAGAGAAAAGAGGGTTCTCCTTCAAAACCAGTACATGAAAGTCACCCAGCCAAGGATACTTGGCACCAAGCAACAATAGAACATGAGAGCTAAGATCATTAGCATTGGCTTTGGAATCATCTGTATCTGCACCTGGTACCAGTTCCACCATTTGGATGTGCTGGATAAACCATCTAACCTGTTTCTGCTTTAGTTTCTTCATCTGCTAAGGAAGCTAATAATCTCAGCCTGATGGGAAATATTATAGTAGTAGGAGGCTAACATGCACATTCAGGTTTGTTCACCCCTCATAGAAGATTCTGAGTTACAAGCAAACAAACACCAGGGCCCTTCATGAGGTCTTTGGTGCCCAAATTCCTTTCCAATAAAGCTCTGTGTTGGATCCGAGGGAGAAAAAGGGTACAACACAGGGAGATTCAGATTTTGAAGCCCATGAGTTGGATAGGCTTTACAGAGACTAAACTCTATCTCAGAGTGACATGGACTTGGAATGCCCTGGGGCCCTGGCCTGGCCCTGGGGAGGCTGTGGCACTAGACAGCCTAATCAGATCCAGGCTATTGTGTGATTACTGCAGTACTGTGGGAAAATGATAGGGTTTGTCCTATCGGAAGTCTGAAACCAATTCAGTGTAAGATTTTGGTCATTTGAGAAAGAGCTTGAATGAGAACCAGGAGAAGTTGAATATGAACATATCTTTCCAATATCCATGACAGATGCCAAAAGGAAAGTTAAGAAACAAATAGGATACAATAATGTTTCCTAAACTGTTCCCAGAACACATATTTGAGATGTTTATAAGAGTTCCACAGAAAAAAAGTGTTCTGTGGTCAGATAAGTCTGGAAAATGCTGTACACTGTATTTATATCCATAGTGAAGAATAACAATTCACAGCAATAAATCAAAGGCTCAGAGAAAGACTGTAATGACATAAATACATTTAATTTTGTTTAATCCCTGTGTTTAGGTATTATTTTATTTTATTTCTTTTTTTTAATACAACATCTATGAACACCTCACAAAGCACCACTGCTCTTAGGAATTCAAATTGGGAAGGCTGAAAAACACAATAGTGTCAAAAAGCTCTTTCCAGGGACTGACTACTCTCTCCTTACATGAAAATAATTCCCCTGAGGCACCCTTTCCATTTTCTTTCTGAGGACTGGGCTCAGCATTCAGGTACAACCTCCTGAAAGTCTTTTAAAATTTTTCTGCCAGTACAAGTTAGAAAGCTTCACCTACATCCCTGTAACCCCTAGGTTTAGTATGTGTGACAGCATATAGAAATCATCTTTGATAGTGCCTGTTTTCTTTACTAAGCTGTGAGTTCCTTGAGGTCAAACTTGCTACTAAGACACCTATACTCCAGCAACGTCCAAATACTCACAGACACAGTTAGGGTCCTTCGCAGGATTGATCAACTTTGACAAGCGAGGCTTCAATATTTGGGTGAACCCTCTGTGCTCAGTCTGAAACTCAAAGCAACTCCAAGCTTCTCTCTACGAAGGCAATTTCTTATCCCTGGTTTTGTGGTCTGCACAGAATTGGAGAGTCTTGAAGGAAAGAAGAGCTGGAAACAGCCTCTTGCCTGCCAAATAAAAAGCTTTTATCTGTTTTATAACAGCCAACAAGTACTTTTATTTCAGAAGATTTTTATCTCTACAGCACACTCAAGAATGTATCCAGTCCACTTAAATTCCAAACCCACTATCCTGGCTCCAGTGTTTGATCTCTCTTGTTGGTGACATTAAGAAGATTTCTCCACTGGTCTCTCATCTCCCATTTACCTTACACAAGATGAGTCATTTTCTTTATTAACATTATGTTTCACTTGCACAGAAAACCATGCAATGTATTTTCACCTGTAACATATTATTTAGTATTATCTGGACAATTTTTCCTGCCTAAAAAATATTTTACAGAACCTCATGAACCTATCCTGTCATTCAAAATCATCTAAACCCTGCCCATAATTTTAAATGATTGAAAAACTGAGATTGATAATCATTCATTCACATTATTAAATGTGCTTTCTTGTTTAAAGACAAATAATAAATTTTATTTTAATTTAATTTAGTTTTAAATCACAATCTAGCATACTTTAATTTTTTACTACATTGCAAAACAAATTCAACTATATTTCAGAGGTTTTATATTTGTTAAACTCAGGTATCCAAAAGCAATTAGTTCCTTTTAATTCACTCAGCTACACTCTGTTCTAAATTACACTTAAATGCCTCCTCCTTGATTTTGTCTTTAATAGTCAACTTTATTGAAGTATAGTGTATATATAATAATGTACATTTATTTAAAGTGTACAGTTTAATAAGTTTTCACAAATACATACATCTAGATAACCACCAGCAAGTGTACAGTTTAATAAGTTTCCACAAATATATACATCCAGATAACCATTATTACAGTGAAGAAATAGAATATTTGCATTCCTCAAAAAAGGTTGCCTATGCCTTGTTGTGTTGAATCTCACCAAACATTTGTCATAGGCAAACACTAATCTGCTTTCTGCTGTTACAGGTTAATTTAAACTTTCTGGAATTTTGTATAAATGGAATTATATAATATATACTCTTTTGTGTCTGGCTTCTTTCACTCAGAAGAATGTTTTTGAAATTTATCCATGTCATGCATTTAAAAGTATTTTATCTTTAAGATTTAAACATAAGGCCTGACACCTCATAAGTCCTAGGCAGTAAAATTATAGATATCCCATGCAGCAATATTTTCATTGATATTTCTCCTAGGGCAAGGGGAATTTAGGAAAAAATAAACTAATGGAACTACATCAAATTATAAATCTTCTCCACAGCTAAAGAAAACATCATCAAAATGAAAAGGGAACCAACAGTATAGGAAAACATATTTGCAAATGATACTTTGGACAAGGGTTTGATCTACAAAATGTATAAATAACTCATACAAATCAACACCAACAACACAAACAGTCCAATTAAAAATGGGCAAAGGACCTGAATAGACACTTCTCTAAAGAGGACATACAGAAGGCCCATCGGCATATAAAAGAATGCTCAACATTACTAGCTCTCAGAGATGCAAATCAAAACCACAATGAGATACCACCTCACACTTGTCAGAATGATCATCATTAACAAATCAACAAACACGTGCTGGTGAGGATGTGAAGAAAAGGGAACCCTAGTGCACTGTTGGTGGGAATGCAGATTGATGAATACACTATGGAAAACAGTATAAAATTTACTCAGAAAAACTTAAAATGGAACTGCCTTTTGATCTGGCAATTCCGCCACTAAGATTATACCCAAAGAATACTGAAACACCAATTCAGAAGGACATATACACCTCTATGTTCATAGCAGCACTATTCACAATAGCCAAGTGCTAGAAATAGTTTAAGTGCCCATCAGTGACTGAACGGATCAAAAAACTCTAATATATTTACACAATGGAATACTATGCAGCAGAAAGAAAAAAGGAACTACTACCATTTGCAACAGCATGGATGGAACTGGAGAGTATTAAGCCAGGCAGTAAAAGACATATACTATATGACCTCACCTAATACAGGAAATTAATGAACAAAACAAATCAATAAGAAAATAGAACCAGAGACATGGAAACAAGAATCAGACTGGCAGTGACCAGAGGGGAGGGTGGTGGAGGGGAAGGAAGGAAATGATGGAAAGGGTTTAGTGAAGGAACTATTGTAAATGACCATGGACATAGACAACAAGATGTGGATTGACTGTGGGAGAGGAGCTGGGGTTAATGGGGCAGGGGAGCATAATGGGGGAAAAATAGGATGACTGTAAGAGAACAATTTTTAAAAGGCAAAAAATAAAAATACACTGATAAATGAAAAGAGGAAAAAAATAAATAAAATGCTTAATTTGGAGGGGCATGGTGAAAATGATTGAAAAAAGACAATGATTATAGACTAAGGAACTCATGATTAATAGATGAATGAATACAAAAATCAATGAACACACATTTTTATAGTTTGAATGTTTTAGATAAAACAAAAATGTTAATGTTTCAAAGTGAATAAGGGTGCATTAAAATAAATATTAGCTGAATAGCCGATAAAAATTCTGAAAATATAAAGTTGCTGATTATACAATATAATCATGTTCAGTCATTTTTTTGTATTGCATTAAATTTGTTTTAAAGTAGTGTTGAGGCCCTGGCTGGTGGCATGGTGGATAAGGCACTGATCTGCAAACTTAAGGTCCCTGGTTCGATTCCCAGCCAGAGCACATACCCAGGTTGCAAGCCAGGTCTCCAGCCAGGTCTGTAGCTGGAGACAGGTGAAAGGCAACCATACCTTGAAGTCTCTCTCCCATTCTGCCTCTCTCCCTTCCTCTCTCTAAAAAGTAATAAAAATCCTTCTTTTAATTAAATAAATATTGTTGATAAATGAATATTAATACATGGAAACTTTCATCTCATGACAAAAAAAAAGAAGTATTTTGTTCTTTTTAATTGTTGGGTCATGTTCTTTGTGTGGATCTATCAAAAAAAAATTTATCCAAATTTCAAAACCCCAATGGGTATTTATGTTGTTTCAAGCTTAATTACCAATAAAGCTGCATGATATTTCCCTTACACAGCTTTGTGTGGACATAAGGTGTTTTTTTTTTTGTTTGTTTGTTTGTTTGTTTGTTTGCTTTTTCATTTCTTTTGGGTAAATAACTAGGAATGAAAATACTGGGTTATATAGTTAGTGCTTATAAAACTTTATAAGAAACTACCAAACTTTTTAATAAAATGGTTGTGCCATTTTATGTTCTCACTAGCAACATATTCAGTTGTTCTGAATTCTTACCAACACTTAGATCTTGCAGGGGTTTTTTTGTTTGTTTTTTTAGCCATTCTAATGGAGGTATAGTGGTATCTCATTTTGGTTTTAAATTGCATTTTCCTGATAACTAATGATGCTGGGATTTGTTCATATGTTTATTGTCAATTCATATATCTTCCTTGAGTTGTATGTTTAAAAGTTTTACCTACTTTTAATTGAGTTGCCTCTCTTCCTATGATTAAACTATAGAAGTTTATTATATATTCTGTATACCATTCTTTTACCAGAAATATACAATTAGCAAAAATGACTATCACTGCCTCAATAGATTAACTTAGACTTTTTGTTAAACATTAATTAACACATAAGTATATATCTGAACTCTCTGTTCTGTTTTACTAATGTATTTGTTCTCCTTACACTGTCTAGATTAATATAACTTTAGAGAAAGTCTAAAAATAAGGAGATAAGTTCCGCAAATCCGTTTATTGTCAAAACTGCTTTGAAATACTTTTTGGCTATTCTAGGTCCTGTTGCATTTTCATATAAATGTTAGGATCATTACCAATTTTTATGTTTTAAAAGACTACTGATTTCTTGGTTGGTATTGAGTTGAATCTGATGATCATTCTTAGAATTAACCTCTTTAAAAACTTTAATGATCACATTTCACCTTTATTCACAGTGTTTCTGATGAGAAGTATGCTGTTATTTTTACCTTTGTTTCTTTATACATGTCTCTTTTTTACCCAGTTGCTATAAAAAATTCAGGAGGTATATTTCAGAAGTGAGGAGTCCCTGTCCCACACCAGGCCCACAGCCCAGAGTTCTAGTGCCAGAAAGATAAGTCCTCACAACTTCCGGCTGCAGACACCAGGAGGAATTGAGTTGGTGGAATAAAGTACTGGAGCCCTAAGCAGTTCCTCTTAAAGAACCCATATACAAAATGAACTCACCTATTCAGACTCAATCCCTCTGAGCTCCAGCACCAGGGTAGTAGCATGAAAAGCACAAGTGGTGTACATGGATAAACTGAGGTATCTGGCATCAAGGTGAGCAAAGGTCATTGTCCCTTTTCTAAACCCTCTCCCACACAGAGATGGCAAGCTGGGGCCATATCAGAGACTCTATCAATTTGGCTAACTCAGTTTGATCACCTTGGAAATCCCCAGAGACTCTGCCCCACCCAACTTAATGGCCCACCCAAGCTGCTTTCCACATGAATGGCTGGTCTTGGCTCCTGCTTCACAGCTTCCTAAGTCCTCTCAAACAAGCAACAGCTGCCTCGATGAGCCACAGGCCCTGCACTAGAAGCAGCCAGCCTAGATTTACAGCTTGGTTGGCATGGGAATCTCCAAGCCCAGCATAAGTAGCAGCCATCTCAGATTGCTTTATAGCTCAGGTAGGGTGGTCCCAGGAAGAACAAAGGTGGGGGCTGACCTTGGCCTGTGCCCCCCCAGGAAACCACAGAGCCCGAGCACCCTGTGGGTAGATACAGACCACATCTGAGTATACCAGTACCCTGCCCCAACACAGTGGATCCTCTACAGAGGGCAGAGTTTGGTGGTCAAGGGTCACAGCCAGACATTGTAGATGACTGGCCTGGGTAAATCCCTCCCATTGACCTCCCAACAGCAATCAAGGCTCAACTACAAGAGCCAGTTGTACTAAGGCCACACAAAGGGTGTACACTGAGCACTCAGCTTGAGTGATAGCAGAGGCTGTGTCACTAGATCCTATAGAATACCTACTACATTAGGCCATACTACCAGGCCTAACTCCCTGCAAGACAGGGAGTCATAGCAGATCTATCTAATACATAGAAACAAACCCAAGGAGGCTGCCAAATGAGGAGACAAAGAAACATGGCCCAAAAGAAAAAACAGATCAAAACTATAGAAAAGGAACTAAACAAAAAGGAGGTAAGCAATCTATCAGATGCAGAGTTCAAAACACTGGTTATATGGATGCTCAAGGGACTTAGTGAGGGCCTCAACAGCATAAAAAAGATCCAGTCAGAAATGAAGAATTCATTCATTGAAACAAAGAACAATTTACAGGGAAATAACAGCAGAATGGATGAAGCCAAGAACCAAATCAATGTTTTGGAACATAAAGAATAAAAAAGCAAACAATCAGAACAAAAAGTAGAAAAAAAGTGATGATAATGTCCCAGCCTCTGGGACAACTTCGAGCATTCCAACATACACATCATAGGGGCACCAAAGGAGAAGAAAAAGAGCAAAAAACTGAACATGTATTTGAAAAAATAATGAAAGAAATAGATATGCAAGTCCAGGGTGCACAGAGAGTCCCAAATAAGATGGATGCAAAGAGACCCACCCTAAAATATGTTGTAATTAAAATGTCAAAAGTTAAAGATGAAGAGATCATCTTAAAAGCGGTATAGAAAAATCAGTTGGTTATCTACAGGGGAGTTCACATAAGACTGTCAACTGGTTTTTCAAAAGAAATTTTGAAGGCAAGAAGGGATTGGCAAGAAGTATTCAAAGTCATGAAAAGCAGAGACCTACAGCCAAACTTATTCTACCCAGCAAAGCTATTGTTAAGAATTGAAAGGCAGATTAAGAGCTTTCCAGACAATAAAACACTAAAGGAGTTCATCATCATCAAACCATTATTGTATAGAATGTTACAGGAACTTATTTAAGAAAAAGAAGATGAAAACTATGAACAATAAAATGGCAATGAATACATTCCTATCAACATTTGAATCTAAAAAACAAACTAAGCAAAGAAGAACAGACAGAATCATAGATACTAAGGGCATTTTGATGGTTGCCAGATGCAAGTGTGAGTGTGGGAGGATGTGTGAAGAGGTGAGGGGGTTAAGAAATACAAACAAGTAGTCACAGAATAGCCATGAGATGTAAAGTACAGTATAGGAAATGGTGTAGCCAAAGAACTTAGGTGGATGACACATGGACATGAACAATGGTGTGGGAATTGCCTGAAGAAGTGGGTAGGGTACTGGTAAAGGGAGGTTTAGGGGGGGAAATCAGGACAACTGTAATAACAAATCAATAAAATATAATTTAGAAAAATCTATTCTGCATTTAAGTCTATGATCCCTTTTATCCGTAATATTGTGTAATTTTTCATTTTGATAAATTGTTGGTCATTGCTCTCCAAATATGTTTTTTCCTCTTCTATTTCTCTCAATCTAGTACTATCACTAAATATTGACAACCTCACATCTCCTGTATCTCTTAACTTTATATTTACTATGCTCAATTTGAAAAATTTTAATACTGTTTATGATGATTCTTTGACTGGATCTTCTGGCTAACTAAATAAAATCATTTTTGATTCCATATTCCATTATTCAGCCTATACATTTATTCTAGTGTTGCTGTTATCATTGTCTCATTATCTTCCTTTATGAGTTAATATTTCCTTGGGACTCTTTTTCTCTAGTCACCAATGTGTATCTAAAAGAAGGTTGATATCTGAGCCTCTGCTTGTGATTTTTCAAATAATCTTTTCTGGGGGACTGCTGCTGGGAAAAAACCTACGAGGTTGCAATTCAGGTTTAACCAGTCCCTAATTGGATAGAACTCTTCCTCCTTGCATGGAAGTCCTTCCCTTTAAAGTATATTCTGAGCATTGCTTTTATTCTGAAAGCTGTATTGCTTAGCTCAAGCATAAGTATTGGAAAGGAGATGAAGAAATATTGAGGGGATCTTGAATTTGAGAAAGTGAAATAGACAGAGGGACATTCATAGATCAGATTGATCACAGCTCCAGTAGCAGTAGCAGGTAGGCCAGATAAGACCATCATTTGTCTTTAGCTATGGATATTTTCAGCCTAATCTTCCATCTAGCATCTCATGGGAATCTGCGTACTTTGTTTTATCTGTTATCTATCTGTATCTGTCTGTCTACCTACCTACCTAGTTATTTAATTTGTTTGTTTAGGAGATCTAGAGTAATTATCTTTGCTTAGCTCCCATGAGTTCTGGCTAGAACACTATGTGCTTTAACCTTCTAAAATGTAATAACTTAAGAAATTAACCAGAAGATATACTCCTTGGGTTTGTCATCTCAAAGACATTTTCAAAACAACTCAATCTGTGAATATATTGCTGGAAAATGATTATTTTAAGTAATACATGAAAAATAGGCAAGAAATTAGGTTTTAGGGGTAAATATTGCTTTTAAAACAGGTGTCGTATACAACTTATTATTTTTTGTGATACAGCATCTTGGTTTCCAGGGCAGCCTCTGCTTCCCAAGTGAAAGCAGAAATGTGGAAGCCATTTCCAAAAGTTTAGCCATTTACTTTTATTTATTTATCTCTTGGTTGTCTTTCTTAATTACAGAGAAACCCCTGTCTGAATAATGAACAATTTCTGGCTCTGTTTCAGAATCTGGCTGCAGTGCATTTGCTACTTGATTTCTGAGAGATGTACAACATGTTCACAGTGAATTCTCCAACTGAAAACAGTAGAGAGCAAATAAAGTCAATTAATTCACAGAGTGAATGGACTGAAGCCCAGAATTGCATGTCTTGTGGAGGCCTTTTTGATTTACTTGCCAAACGGTATCTGTTTATAAATGTAGTCAATGTAACTATTCGGGACTGTGGCAGTTACAACCGAACGTGATTTCGCCTCAGGTGTGATGGCTCATCTCAGGTAACGGAGTTACCTTTTTTACCTACATTTCAAACATTCTTTCTCCTACCTTCCTTCTCCCTGCTTTAATATATAGATCTTCTCTGTCTCATTTTCTTTCATTCTACCATCCTTCCTACACCTCCCTCTTTTCTTCCCCTTCCTATTTCCTTTCTTTCTCCCCCAAATCTTCCATTCTCTTACTCCATACTTTACTTCTTTATCTTACCCTCTTCCTTTTTCCTTCCTTCCTCTCCTCACTTCCCTTTGTCTCTCTTTTCTTCCTGCCTCCTCAGCAGGGTTCCTGAGACTGCTCCCTGCAGCTTCATGAACCCAGCCTCTCTCTTTAAGCATGTTAGGAGCTTCCTTCTTCTTGCACTTCTGTTTCCATCATCTTGCATAGTGCGTCTCGGGGTGGCTTTCAGCATTGAGTGGTCATTGAGGCCATGGGTCTTACCTAACTTTCCCATATGCTTTGGCCTTGAATTTATAGCTGTTTTCTGTGTCATTTGCTTCTTTTTACACTGAATTTCTCTTTTTGTGTTCTAGTTCCATACCATATATGAGCCCTCGTTTAACTCCTAGCCTGCTTGACCAGTGAACAAATATCATTTTTTAGGTCTCATTTTAAAAATTTGGATGCTGTCCTTTATATAACACAAACAAAGCAAAAAATAGGATCACATTCTGAAGGATGTGTTAACCAGGATTCAGGTTGTCTTTATTTTGATTTCAAGTATAGAAACCTACTTGAAGATTTCTGTAGCTGAGTTCCTCCCATGACATTTCATGATATTGACTTTTCTCTTGTATGCCAGTCAGGTTCAGGCTCCACTTGAATTAGCTATACCCTCTCAGGCATTTTAGCATGAGCTATGGAAACTACCAAACAAGCTACCCCTGGTCATCTTATGTCAGCGCAGCCCTTTTTTCCTTCTTTACCAAATCATGTCATTAGTGTTCTTTCCATTCTCTCTACTTCCAGCCTTGAATATTTCTTCTCCCTTGAGTAGGAAGATGGACAAAAATTTGAGGTAGGAGAATAATTGACCCTTCTTTTTTTGAAATATGATTTTCTTTTGGCTTTTTGAACACGCCCCC
>PVIW01004729.1:0-95853 GCA_004026585.1 Noctilio leporinus | reverse complement strand
TGCTTCCTAATCTTGGCATACGAGCTTCTGGTTTGGCATCTCTTTCTTGGATTTATGAGTTTTGGCTTGTGTTGTCTTTGGCTCCTGTTACTATTTCATGCTAGATAACATTCATTTTTATTTGTTTTGGTACATGTGTGTTTTAAACTCCTCTGATCTTGCACATATATTCTTATTTAGTCTTATTAATCCTTATAAAACATTTGTAAGGGAGGCACTATTATTGCCATGTTGCCCACAAAGACCCTGGGGTTTAGAATAATTAATTTGCCCAAATTGCTACATTGCATAAATAGCAGATCTGGATCTTGAAATCATCATTGCCTGACATCTGAGGGTATTCTTAGTCTAATACATGATCACTCTATCTTTTAATTACCCCACTTCACTGAATGCTATGTATAGATCAGAGAGTTGCTTTATGTTCAGAGGGTTCCCCTTGACCAATTACCTGGCATATTGCTGATTCTAATGCTTTACCTTCTAACATATTCTTATATCTGATTGGTAGATATTTCTTTTTTATCTTTCTCTTGGATAGCAACTGAAGAAATGAAATTTTACCAGAAGTTGAGTTTGAAGTAAATGTATAACTTTCAGGTGTGTTAATAAGAGCTGTAATTAAGCCCTGGCTGGTAGCACAGTGGATAAGGCACCGGCCTGCGACCCAAAGGTTGCAGGTTCGATTCCCTAGCCAGGGCACATAACCAGGTTGCAAACCAGGTCTCCAGTCAGATCTGTGGCTGGAGGCAGGTGAAATGCAACCATACATTGATGTCTCTCTCTCTCCCTGCCTCTCTCCCTTCCCCTCTTTCTAAAAATAATGAAATAAAATCTTTTAAAAAAAATAAGAGCTGTAATTTACCCACTCTTATACCATTAATTAATTAATGAGTTCATCAGAAAACTATACTTCAAACACCTACATTAAAAATAAGGTCTTAAAGTACATTTTATTGATTATATTGTTATAGCTATCCCAATATTTTCCCTTTGCCCCCCTTCTGTCCAGTACCACCCTTCCCTCCAGAAACCCCCTGGTCCTTAGTTCGTGTCCACGGGTCATGTGTGGAAGTTCTTTGGCTTCACTCTTTCTTATACTATTCTTAAGACCCTCGTGTCTATTTTGTCCCTACCAGTTATGCTTGATCTCTGCACCATTTTCCCCCATTTCCCCCTTCGCCTTACAGCTGATAACCCTCCAAATGATCCCCATAACTTTTCCTGTTCTGGTTGTTTCTTAGTCTGTTTTTTTTTTTTTTTTAGATTCAGTGGTTGAAAGCTGTGAGTATGTTGTCGTTTTACTATTCATAGTTATGATCTTCTTTTTCTTATATAAGCCCCTTTCATATTTCATATAATAAGGACTTGGTGATGATGAACTCCTTTAGCTTTACCTTGTCTAGGAAGCACTTTATCTGCCCTCCTATTCTAAGTGGTAGCTTTGCTAGATAGAGTAATTTGGTTGTAGGTCTCTGCTTTTCATGACTTTGAATACTTCTTGCCAGTCCCTTCACGCCTTCAAAATTTCTTTTGAAAAACCAGTTGACAGTCTTATGTGAACTCCCCTGTAGATAACCAACTGATTTTCTATACCGCTTTTAAGATGATCTCTTCATCTTTAACTTTTGACATTTTAATTACAACATGTCTTAGAGTGGGTCTCTTTGCATCCATCTTATTTGGGACTCTCTGTGCACCCTGGACTTGCATATCTATTTCTTTCATTATTTTTTCAAATACATGTTCAGTTTTTTGCTCTTTTTCTTCTCCTTTGGTGCCCCTATGATGTGTATGTTGGAACACTTGAAGTTGTCCTAAGAGGCTGGGACATTATCATCACTTTTTTTCTACTTTTTGTTCTGATTGTTTGCTTTTTTATTCTTTATGTTCCAAAACATTGATTTGGTTCTTGGCTTCATCCATTCTGCTGTTATTTCCCTGTAAATTGTTCTTTGTTTCAATGAATGAATCCTTCATTTCTGACTGGATCTTTTTTATGCTGTTGAGGCCCTCACTAAGTCCCTTGAGCATCCATACAACCAGTGTTTGAACTCTGCATCTGATAGATTGCTTACCTCCTTTTTGTTTAGTTCCTTTTCTATAGTTTTGATCTGTTTTTTCTTTTGGGCCATGTTTCTTTGTCTCCTCATTTGGCAGCCTCCTTGGGTTTGTTTCTATGTATTAGATAGATCTGCTATGACTCCCTGTCTTGCAGGGAGTTAGGCCTGGTAGTATGGCCTAATGTAGTAGGTATTGTACAGGATCTAGTGACACAGCCTCTGCTATCACTCAAGCTGAGTGCTCAGTGTACACCCTTTGTGTGGCCTTAGTACAACTGGCTCTTGTAGTTGAGCCTTGATTGCTGTTGGGAGGTCAATGGGAGGGATTTACCCAGGCCAATCATCTACAAGGTCTGGCTGTGACCCTTGACCACCAAACTCTGCCCTCTGTGGAGGATCCACTGTGTTGGGGCAGGGTACTGGTATACTCAGATGTGGTCTGTATCTATCCACTGGGTGCTCAGGCTCTGGGGTTTCCTCGGGGGACACAGGCCAAGGTCAGCCCCCACCTTTGTTCTTCCTGGGGCCACCCTGCCTGAGTTATAAAGTAATCTGAGATGGCTGCTACTTGTGCAGAGCTTCAGGCAAAACCAAGCTGTGAGTCTAGGCTGGCTGTGCTAGTAGTAGCTCAGAACCTCTTAGCAAGAGGTTCAGGGGGCTAGAGGCTCACTGAGGCAGCTGCTGCTTGTTTGATAGGATTTAGGAAGTTGTGAAGCAGGAGCCAGGACCAGCCAGTCATATGGAAAAGTCACAGTTAAAGTTTGGGTATAATGGAAATTTGAATGGGATGGAGTCTCTGGGAATCTCCATGGTAGGACCAACAGTGTTAGCCAGGTTGATAGAATCTCAGACGACACCTGCCTGCTGGTTCTGTAGCTCTGTGAAGGAATGAGTCATAAAATAGACAATGGCCTCTGCCTGCCTTTCTGTCTATGAGAAAGCTGTCCCCTGTCCCTGCCTTGATGCTGGACACTTCACCTCCTCCCTGTATGCCACTGATGCCTTTCAAGCTGCTACTCCAAAGCTCAGACAGAATGAGTCTGAGTAAGTTCATGTGTGGGTTTCTTAAGGAAAAGTGCATGGGACTCCAGAAGTTCCTCCCACCGACTCAAACCCACTAGATTTGCAGCCATAAATTATGAAAACTTATCTTCCTAGCACTGGAACCCTAAGCTGGGGGCCCTGTTGTGGGACTGGGACTTTTCATTCCTGAGGTATCCCTCTCAAATTTTTATCCTCCACACATGGATTATTTTTTTATTGGCGAGAGAGAAAGAGAAAAGTTAGTTTTACACCTATTTATGCATTCATTGGTTGATTCTTGTATGTGCTCCAAACAGGGATTGAACCTGCAACCTTGATATATTGGGATGATGCTCTAACCAACTAAGCTACCTGGTCAGGATCTGAATTTTTAAACAGTGTACCATACTACCTCTCGTGTGACAGATGGTTTAGAGAGCAAATATCAAACACATTGTACTATTTGTGTAGCAATTGTGAGAGGGAGGAAATAGCAGAAGTAGGAAGAATGAATAAAAAGAGAAAGTACTGAAACAT
The DNA here is from genome assembly GCA_004026585.1 of Noctilio leporinus. Classification (NCBI taxonomy): domain Eukaryota; kingdom Metazoa; phylum Chordata; class Mammalia; order Chiroptera; family Noctilionidae; genus Noctilio; species Noctilio leporinus. Next base: position 92,230 of record PVIW01004729.1, on the reverse strand, counting down.
AACAAAATGACAAAAAGGGGCACCTCTACAAAGACTGATAATGAAAATAAACCAAACTGAGGAGGATGATTAACTTAAATCTGTGCATCTGACGTTTAAAAAGCATGCTGACGTTAGCCAGAAAATTCTGATTACTCTTCAATCATAGATAACCAAACATTTTAGATACATGGTTTTTACTAAATCAGCATCTCTGTACACCAGAAATGTCTAGCCCAACAGATTCACAAATATCTGCCTAGAAAATCTGAAGGACAGCTCCCTAGTCCCATAACCCTGCACACCTACTCACAATATGCTTAGACTATAGTACTAAAACACATATTCCTGATATGCACTTAACTTTATTGACTGAAATTTCTTCCAATTAGAGAATTTCTTCCACTTGAAGATCAGTGTACTGAATATAGCTTCTACCTGCCTCCACCTAGAATACCTACGTATTTCCCCCAACTCTTTTTCTCCTACTCTGTTTTGCCCCCCTGAGCTCTGACATGACAGCCTTACATGACATGCATGTGGCCTTATAGACACCACCCAGTGTCTACCCATCCACCCGTCTATGCATGTATTCAGTCACCAGACCTCCAGTCTTCACTATGTGCTATGCACTGGCCAGGCACCGCCGGATAGGGACAAGTTGGACACAACCCTAATGTCAAGCTCACAGTTCACAGGGAATACCAACATACAAATAAATTTTAAAAGTACAATGAAACATACCTAATGGGCTTATCACTGGATTTAAATAAATTAAGATATATAATTAACATGTTTATAAAAAGTACTATGGTCAGTTTATAAAAAGTACTGTGGTCAGTTAATGTGGAAAGTACATTAACTTCCACAGAGCTTCCCCACAACAGACATAAAGTCAATTTTGCCATTTATTCATTCAATAATCAGGCACTGTGAAAGGTGCTTGGGCAGAGTCAGCTAACTTGAACACCCAAAAGTTGTACTCCTTTTTCCAAAGAATTGAAAGAGTTTTCATTGGGAAGTGTTTGCATGACTAGGGACCATATTTCCCAGCATTCCTTGTTTCTAGATGAAACCAGATATATTTGTTAGAATAACTTTAGCCACTGTAGCAAACAGATTGCAATGTTTCAGTGACTTGAACACAATAGGTTTACTCTGGCTCCCTGCAGTGAAATGAAAATAGTCAGGTGAGTGAAATAAGGAGCATTCCATATGGTCACCCAGAGACTCAGGTTCCTTCACTTTGTGGTTCTATCATGTCCTAGAGCCTTATCATCACTGGAAGGAAAACAGGCAGGTGAAAAATCACTCCCACTTTTAACCCCCATAGCCAGGATGTGACACATTGACTTCCATTCAGGTTTTATTCATGAGAAACTAGTAACACAGCTCTAGCTTAATGCAAGAAGGGACTCAGTAGTGTTGTCTGAACAGCTACCTTCCAGTGACAAATCTACATAATCAAAGAAAAGCATAAATTTTAATGATTTCATGTGACTAATTCTAACCCATGAAATGTAAGAAGTATTACTCATGAACCAAGGCAGTAAAGCAGTATTGGAAAGAAGTATTTCTCTCCCTTTTTCCCCTTCTCCCTGGTGGAAGGCCCTTGAGGATAACTGAGCAAAAAGAAGTTTTGGTGCCAAATCAGCACATGAAAGACAGACTCCTACTAAACAGAAATGCCAATTTGGACTGTAATGTGATCAAGAAATAAGTTTCTCCTAAGTTCATCCATTAACATATTGGCATTTGCTTATTGCAACAGCTAGAATTGCCCTGATTAATACTACAATTCACAAATTAAAACTCTATAAATGGCCCTGGCTGGTGGCACAGTGGATAAGGTGCTGGCCTGCGAGCCCAAAGGTCACTGGTTCGATTCCCAGTCAGGGCACATAACCAGGTTGCAAGCCAGGTCTCCAGCCAGGTCCATAGCTGGAGGCTGGTGAAAGGCAACCACACAATGATGTCTCTCTTCCTTTCTGCCTTTCTGCCTACCCTTCTCTCAAATATATAATAAATACAAATTTAAAACTCTATACATGATTACCGAATCAATGGCTCAGCATCTTGCATGGCATAGAGCTAGATTCAATAAATACTGTGTACTTGGCTTTTGTAATTTCTTTAATGTCTTTTGGAAATACATGATCCTCTTTCTGGTTAGTTGCCTCCCACACATTTGCATTCATCTCAAAGGCCCTCAGGATGTGGATGTGGCCCTGCTGCTGCTGCTCATATTAACGTGCAAAAGAACAAATATATCAGGTTCACATTTAGTGTCAGGGGGAAAATAAAACCTGGGACTTTCTCTACAGCATATTTTCTCACTTGCTTATTCATTATTCATTTCTCAGACCTCTCCTCCAGCTCTTTTCTGTGATATGAAAAGATATCTTGCTTTTAAATTCCAACAATCTAATCTGCACAACCGGTTTTTTTTTAAATAAATAAATATTTACCATTATGAAATATATGAATTATTAAAACCTTTGGGAACAAATCTAATGCAATCCAAAGCCTTTATTAAGCTAAAGAGGTTAGATGTCATCTGTATAGTCAGCTAGCGCTGCCATAACAAAATACTACTGACCGGGTGGCATAAAAATACAAATTTATTTTCTCACAGTTGTTGAGGCTGGAAGTTGAAGATCAAGGAGCTGGTATGCTTGGTTTCTTGTGAGGCTCTCTCCTAGACCTGCAGGTGGCTGCCTTCTCACTCTGTCCTTATGGGCCTTTTCTTTGTGCATACTCCTGGTGTCTCTTCCTCTTCTCATGAGGATACCAGCACCTTCGAGATTAGCACCCTACTCAGATCATCTCTTTCAACCTTAATTACCTCCCTAATCCCCATTTCTAAATATAGTTATTTGGGGGATTAGAACTTCAAAATGTAAATTGGGCAAGGGGAGGGCCAACATAATTCAGTTCATAATATCATCCTTAGAGGTACAATATCTTCATTCCCAAGGAACTCACTGCTGCATGTGTCTCACAACTTGAAATAAAATCTGTAGCTTTACTACAAAAATCTAAAGTAACTGTTGAAGAGTGATGTCATCAAAATGGTGAAATAGGAGTTTTATGCCATCTTCCTTCCCCAAAAAAACACTAATTTTTGACCATCACTCATGGCCACAAGTGTCTCTGAAGAAGTCTGGTAGTCCAGCAGAGAAATCCCAGCATACCACTGGAAAAAATAAAAGTCAATATTGGACATGTTGAAGAGGATAAAGAGACAATTTCACTTGATCTTTGTCACCCCTCCCCCAAGATGGCACAGTTCAGTGCCAAGGGAACTTTCTGGACCCATGATTTCTCCCATGAAAGAAGGTGATAGTGTTTGAACGAGCAACTGGCTGCTCCAGCTATATAGGACTCTGCCAAAGACACATTCCGAACACTGAGGTGTACTGCACAACTGGAGGTGGGAAATGAGTCTGGGAGAATAACAGCTGCCACTTAGAAGGCATCAAAGGGCATCACAGATTCCATCAGGAAGCCTGTCCATAAGCCACTGGGGACACCCTGCCTGTGGACCCTCACAACTGGTTCACAGTACCTCCATTGCTCAGTGTACCCCACCTCCAACAATATGACTACCTTAAAAAAGTAAAACTGTATGAATAGTCAAATGATGAATGGTTGGGGAGAGGGATGGATAAATAGACAAAGTCCAGAGGGTTGTTAAAGTAATGAAACTACTCTTTATGGTGCTTTGACAGTGGGTTTGGGCAATTTAGAATGACAGATACAGGTCATTCTAATTTGCCCAAACCCATAGAATGTACAACACCAAAAGTGAGCCCTCATGTAAACTATGGACTTTGGACAATAATAACGTACCAACGTGGATTCCTCAAGTCTAACAAATGCCTCACTTTGGTAGGGGATGTTGACAATAGAAGAGGCTATGCAGGTGTGGGAATGAGAATACATGGGAAATCTCTGTACCTTCTCTCAGTTAGGTTGAGAACCTAAAGCTGTTCTAAAAAATAAAGTCTATTTTTAAAAATTTTAAGAAACGTAGCTATAATATCATTTTTATAACTAGTTACCAGTTTTGTTTTGTTTTGTTTTGTTTTGTTTTTTTTGGTAAACAAGGTTTTTCTAATTCGTAACTAATTTTTTAAATTATATATATGTTTTTAAAGATTTTATTCAGTATTTTCAGAGAGAAGGGCTGGGATGGAGGAAAGAAAGAGAAGCATCAATGTATGGTTGTCTTTCACATGCCTCCAGCTGGGGGACTGGCTGGAGATCTGGCTTGCAACTTGGTTATGTGCCCTGACTAGGAATCAAACCAGCAGCCTTTGGGTTTACAGGCCAGCACCAATCCACTGAGCCACACCAGGCAGGGCAACTGTGATTTTTTTGACCTGCAATTTTTTACCTATATATAGATAAGTGAGTAATATTGTTATCTTTCTCCCAAACTGGTATAACCCCCAGGTTACCGAGGAAAAAGAAATTCACTGGCATTATGCACCAAACAGAATGCTCACTTTTATACAGACATTAACTCATTTAATCATCAAAACCACTTTATGAAGAAAGAAGCATTATTATTTAGCAAATGAGAAAACTAAAGCTCCGAAACATTATATTATTCATAATCACTCAACAAAAGGTAAAAGAATATTATTGCAGATAGTGCATAGACTTTGGAATAAAGGGAACAAAAATCATGTCAATGACTAGCCATAATCTTGGGTCAGCAACTTAGCTATAGGATCTGACTGAAATAATGTCTATAAAAGCCTGGTTCATAGCGACTGTGATTTGACCCCACATCTGTCTCACTCCACAGCCCATGCTCTGCCTTTCTAGCCTCCCTGCAACAAGGCATGTGTTTTTGTGGATTGCAGAGCTGGAAAAGAATTATTATCCACAGCAACCTTAAAAATTGAGTATGTAACTATTAATGTATTTTTATTTAATATGACTTCCTGAAAAACCTCTTGTCTACTAAAGATTCCATTGAAATTATTAGCCTATAGACATTTATGGATACATGACATGCAGCTCTAATAAAAATGAATTAACCCTCTCTTTCATATTTTACACTGCATCAGGCACTGAAAACTAAGTCTGATGTAATAGATCTCTTTTGTGGTTTTAATCATAACAATTGTACCAAATGACTTTTTTTTGTGCATGTGATAACATCATAATGGAAAACTAAATCGATAGTATATTTCTCAATCTAATTATATGCCTTGCATTTCTAAACCAGTTTTAATGAAATACAGTAAGTTGTATCGTGGAAATTAGAGGAGGGTAAAAAAAAAAAAGGAGTTGCAAATAATACTGTCAGTGACAGGAATAGATGTATGAACTATGTTAGTCTATGAGAACAATGCTTTCCCAGTGGGATTGTACAATAAAACAACAAAAGAAGCCAGGGAGGTTTATCCAAACAAATCATCATTTTCACAGAAGAAGCCTAAACTATAGCAGTTTAACAATGGATAAGGAGCATCAGAGACTTCAAAATTATCTGCACATAGACCTCGCATGTGTATCATAGGTCACCATCTTATAAACACATTAACATGTTCACATGTTTTTTTAAATAGCTTCTTTCCTTATTTAGGAGAGTAACTCAGGCTCACTATAGAAACAAAGAATTATATTAACCCAAAATTCCATACTTAGAGATAACCATGGTTAAGATTTTACTGTATTTTTTAATGCCTATGCTGCATACAGTGTGGGACAAAAATAGGTTTACAATTGTAAGTATACAAAACAGAGTTTATTCTTATTATTTAATTATTTTCCATACAATCAACTGTAAACCTGCTTGTTGCCCCACCCTGTATTTAAAATGATGCAATAATCTGTTGAAAACAAGGTCAGATATTTCAAACAAACAAACCCCAATAAAAGAATATATTGCTTTTATAGGCCCTGTGTTAAATTTCCTATAAATTTCTGCTATAACCAAGAACCACAGACTGGGTGGCTTTAGCAAGAGACATTTGTTTTCTCACAGTTCTGGAGGCTGTGAATTTGGAATCAAGGTGTCAGCAGAGTTGGTTTCTTCTGAAGACTTAATTGACCATCTTCTCCCTATGTCTTCACATAGTCTCCCTTCTATGTGTGTTTGTTGTCTATATGTTCTCTTCTTTTTCAAAGGAGACCAGCCACATTGAATTAGGGCCCACCCTCAGGACCTGATTTTAACTTGTTACTTTTTTAAAGGCTCTATCTCCAAATATAGTTATATTCTGAGGTACTAGGGATTAGAACTTCAATATATAAATTTGGGGGACACAGTTAAGCCCATAACAGATGTTAACTATGGCAACACAAACACATCATACACCCAATAGGAAGATAACATGTTCTAGGCCATACAGCAGGTGCCAGAGATAAAAGCCTAGTAAACTGGGTCCCTCCCCTGAAGAAACTTACATCAGTGAGCAAAGGAAGGACCATTTAGCAAACATCATCGAGAAATTTACGAATAGCCTGGGGAAAATATAGTAAAGTCTCACGTTATACTGTGTACCAAAATAAATTACATACTTGGTAAAATATTGGGATGGGTAGAAGAAATTGGGGGATGAAGAGGAGGAGGAAAGCAAGGGAAAGAGAAGGAAGAGAAAAGGGAACAGAAGTGTGGACAAGAAAAAGTTAGAAAATGGGAATGAGTTTTATCTATCTTACCTATGAATATGGTAAGTAGTTTTTTTTTTAATCCAGTCATTCACTCTTGATAAGCATTAGTTGACCATTTACCACAAGCCAGGTGTGCAGCTAGGCCTAGAAATGAACCAGGTTTTTAGTGTTTATGCATGCTGAAAGGAGCCTCTTGGATCGCTTATAAGGTACACACAGGTTCACATTTCTTCCCTGGCCTACTCAATATTGGTCACATTTCCCTATACCAAAGTCACGAGCTGTAGGCAGTCAATATGGTCCTGCATAAGTTGTTTTCAAGACATTTTTGTAAATCAAATCTTATTAGAAATGCACAAAGAAGAGTTGGCTGTTTTGGTTGTTTCAACGAGCCCTGGAGCAAACCCCGTGGTAAAAAGAAGCATCTTTATGTAAAGGCAACAACTTGACCTTCCATCCAGTGCTGTGTCAATTCCAACTGTCATACCTGTGTCCTGGCTTGCAGGTTATGCCTGAGCGCTCAACTGTGTTCTCCATGTCTGTCCTTCTGCCTTGGATTACAAACCCCTGGAGGTCAGCTCACCACATCTGTTCCCTTCGTTGTGTCCCTGTCACTATGTTGCATTTACAAAAAGATCTTAGTAAATGCTTGCAGATGTGCAGAAAACAGATCTCAGCCAGCAGTGTCCACAAGGCCACAAGGCTACAAGGCGCTGCCCTGTGCATCTTACTTCTAAACAGTAAGGCCCTAAATCAGAGGTGTGCCACTGCACTGCCAGCTGTAGGGAGCAGGCCCCCGGGATCCCTTGGTCCTATCTGTGGTCCAAGCAACAGAAAGGAGAAATTATGTGAGGGGATGACAAAACAGAGTAAGAGAGTTGGAGACCCCTTGGGACACTCCGAAGCAGCTCAGTTTGAGCTGTATTTTGTTCCTCGTTCTGGGCCTTGAAGAGCACAGGCTTTTCTGTGAGCTTCCAGGTAGCAGAGTGAGTGACAGTTGCTGTCCTCCCCAATGGGACCCCTCTCACACTGGTAGCACATTGCATAGCAGCTTGCTCTCAGAATCTGATTATCAACTCAGGACATATGAATAAATCCTTGCCTTTTATCTGGGTTCAGAGAAATGCTTGAACCCAAAGTTGCTTTTCTAATAAGTACTTTAATAATGTCATTGCCAATAAATGAGTGATATAATTTCTGGCTGACAATTGTTCAATTTAATCAAAACATGGTGAACAGAAAACTGTTTAAACTCAATATTCACAAACACAAACATGTACCCAGAATTATTGGTGAATTTTCCTAAGGTACAATTAAGTCATTTTAATTTTTGACCTATTTTTCATTTAGTAATATTTTTCACTTTTATTTCTATCTTACTAAGATTATTTTCATGAATAGCCACTGCTCTCCATGTATATTTTATAATAGAGCTCTCATTCACTGATTTCTTTTTTTGTCCACATCAAATTGAATGATAATAGTTTCTGCCATTGTAAATTTTCTTGGGGGGTCACTATTTTCACAGATTCTAGTTTTCTTTATTCAATTTTGCATTTGTAAATTTTGTTAAGATGACTATTCACTTATGAATATTGTCAATTTTTATCATATCTAGTTATGACCATTAATAGTTTTTTTATTATGTCTTCAAAAACCATTATTTCCCTAGTTGACTTTGCATATTTCAACTTGACCCATGTTTTCATCTATAACACATTTAAGCATGTACAGTAATAGGTGTTGCCAACTTTTTACTTTGATTATTTCTATTAATAATATCCCATGTTATTTAGATGTAAAATAATATATTTCTATTATTTGTAAAGGCAAATAGGAAACAGAAGGAGTCAAAATGTCTGTGAAGTCAATGTAGTGTGGTGAAAACTTCTTACTTCACTCAAATACAAATAACCCAGGAAAGGTGAGCCACCCTCTATATTTGGAATATGGAAAAAGTGAGTCACATCACATGTTTTCCTGAAAGATGAAAATGGAGGTTTTCATTCCCCAGTTGCCTGGCAGCTGAGATATGAGCATATAACCTGGTCTCCATCTGTCCCTTTTTCCTTCCTGAAGTTTTGACTCAACAACTGGAGAAACAAAGCCCCAGAAATGGAAGAACTGTTTCCTAGAGGCACTGCTGTGGCAGCAGGGACATAGCCCCCGGAATAATCATGAGAGCCTCAAATGCCATGCTAAGGGGTTGGACTTTACCCTGCAGGGATTGGGAGCCATGGAGGGCTCTATTTGGGGAGCCATATGCTCAGGTCTGAGATGTAGAAAGATGTCTCTGGCAGCAGCATGGAGAACAGATTGACTACAAGTCTGGAGACAGACCTCGGCAGGGATGTCTGCACCACAGTTCCACACTGTCCCAAGCAGACACTGGGTGCCAATGCTGCTACCCTGGTTTCTTAGAACACAACAAAAAATGCCTTACTCCCATTTTTTCTATCTGATAGGCTTGTACAAATACTTACTTCAATATGAAATAAATTTTCAAAACTATAATAATAACATTAAATCTTTATTGAGAATATGGTTTACACCATTCTCTGCCATTAATCTCACTGGTTAACTACCTTGTTCAAGTTTGCTCAGCTAGTGAGTAGTGAGCCTAGATTTAAATTTAGAGCCTTTATATATTCTGGACCCACATCATACTATTCCACTAGCAAACATTTGAATGAGTCATATATTTTCATACATATTATTTAATTCATTTCTCTTGGCTACTTAGTGAGGCAGATATTATTATTTTAATGCAAAGAAAAGTGAATCTTGGTGAATTTAAATTATTTCTCCAGAGCTGGTTATCTAACTATAAAGTCATTATACTGTAAATACGTGGCTCATGGATGATTACTAACACATATTGGCCCCTTCCTGGCTATCTGTTCTTGCTGTTTCTGTCATGCCCATATCCAGACCTATGACCTGTAACCCAATAACCCAGGTACATAGGTAATTGGTTTGATGGCATCTTTATCCAGAACCAGCTAGTGCACATTTCAACTGAGAATCCAGCTTGACTGTAGGACTAGAGGATTTAATTAGTTATTGTACCTTTTCCAGCCCACAGACCTTGCCATGTAAATGACTATGTTATGTATTACATGGTTCTGCTCTTTCACCACAGCTGAATGTACCTAAAAGCAATTGGACATCCTTTCTTGGAAATGTTAAGATGCTAAGAGGATGAGTTAAGTCAATGTAAGGAGCTGCAGCTCAAATGTAGAGATTCAGGGTCTGAAGGCTCACAATGACTCAAGGGCAAGCCAAGGACACAGGGTAAAAAAGGCAGATGCCAAGAGATTCAGGTGATAGCAAAACAAAATGAACGCAGTGAATGCACTCATGGGTAAGTGAGAATTCTAAGAGAGCAAGGAGGCCATGCAGCTAATGAGAGAGGAAGCATGCAGTCATTAGAGTGGCATTATTCCCTAACAACTCCTTTGTGACTATCCAAGTGTGTCCTTAAAGAACACCTTCTGCTTTCTCAGGAATGTGGGTAACACTCTGTTTCTTACCACCCAAAGAGCCAAACTTAAAAAAACAAATAGCCACTCAATCTTGAGGGTTTCCTATAAAAGGCCTTTGGGTTTCAAATCCAAAAGCAAGATGGGAAAAGTCAAATTACAAGATGTAAAGCCCTAAGGCCTTTCACTAAAAGCCCATCACCTCAGTGGCCAACCCACACAGTTATCACCCCCATTCTTCTTGTGCCTCTTCTCAGTGTCCACCCCCACCTACTCTCAGGAGCCTCATTCTCTCTCTTCAGAGCACAGGATGGCTGGGCTGTGGGCAATCTTCCTTCTATCTAGAACTCCTATTATTTAGATGATGTGATCTCTCTAGCCCTTCAAGCTCTGTGGATCAGGAATGGATTTTTGCTGTTGTTCATTCACAGTTGTTACAAATACAACCCCAACCTGACCCTCCTCCCCCTTATTTCTGGGCCTTTTATCCCTGCTTTCAGAGCCAGACAGTGGAAGGAAACACATCTTGATTTCTTTTTCTTTCTTGATGATATTTCAAGTCAATTCTGTCCAGCAACCACACATACCATCATTACTAATGCGATTTAAAAGGTGAAGGTCTGGGTTCTGGCAGATTTGCCAAGTCTCTACGTGTATTTTCAAACAACATTTCTCAAAGACCCCTGTAGTCACAAAAAGCTTCACTTGACAAAGGTAACAACATGAGCGTATTGGGACCTGACTCCTCTGATAAATGGCTCCCACGTACTCTTTGAAGGAAGAGGCCCTATGTGGCTGTGATGCAAGCAACTCACTAGATTCCAAATCTCTGCTTCTGCCTCAGTAGGAGATTACTGGAAAATGAGGTGGAAACAACAACTCAGCGAAATTGCCTTATTTTCTCTGCTGTTCACCTCTCACCACTCACCCTGCAAAGCACACTCGTGCGTATGCACCCTTACATCTGGAACACAACTGAGCACAGGCCAAGTAGGTCAACAGCATGATATCTCCTTCACTCACTGGTTCCTTCTGCCTGATGTTCCTGTCATGCCTGGTTCTGGGTAGGGGGTTCCAAAGTATTTCTAAAGCGCAGGTGGCAAACACAAGGCCCACATGGAATCCATCCCTCCACCTTGCTTTATACCTGGCTTGTTTAACTGTTAAGGACTAGTTACATTGTACAGTCCTAAAATGACATTCAGCCCTTTGAAGGCAACTGTGAGGCTGATGTGGCCCCCGGTGACAATGAGTTTAACACCCTTGTTCTAGAGGCACTAAACTTCTCCCTGGAAAAGACAATGCAGATTTCTTAGTGCCTCTTTGAGAATGACTATGAGAATTTTTCCCCATTAATAAGAACAAATACTTAGATTTGTGGAGCAAGTGAAGAAATGCAGAGAGGAAGATATGAGTAATGAGTTCATTAATAATAAAGTCTGCATTTGTGATTTTTAAAGTAAAAAAAAACATATATTTCTTTCCTAATTTGAAGAAAATTAGGTAATTATATTATTAAAAATTTTCAACTCATTATCCCATAACTATATCATTTGGTTTAGGCAGCTTAAATATCCCCTAATATAAGGCTTTATGTCTTAGGATGGGTTCCCTAAAAAAGTCTGAGTCCAAAGCTTTCATTGTAAACTTAATTAGAGAGCACAGTCCCAGGGATGCAGGAGATGCAGAAAGAGGAGTGGGGCTGGGAAGAATTAAAGCATTACCTGGCTAGGCACAACTCAGTCACAGGAGAGATCTTCTGCAAGATCCTATGAAATGACTGCTTCTTTCTACAAGCTAAATATGGAGAAAAAGGGAGAAATATCCAGTTGTAATGATCATTCCATGGGGCTTCTGCTTCCTCATAAGTCCAGCTTATGTTACCCAGCCCCTGGGCAACCTCAGGAAAGCCAGATCCCTGGAAGTACCTGAGGTGTGAGTCACTCCAGGAATGGGGACTTTTGGGGGATGCTCTCCTTGCTTGCATGTGTGCAGCCTGCAGCCCTGCTGCCCAATCATGATAAGTCGGCATGCAGGCATCACACTGAATCTTGGGGCACTGTGGTGTTTCCTGTCTTGGTAGCAGCAAGTAAGCTCCAGAACAGGAGCCATGTCTCTCAGGCACTAGAAACAGGTGGAGTAACCATGACAACTTGGCCTTGCCACAAAGGCAGTTACAGAACTCAAGATCAAAAACTCCCCTTTTCAGCCTGGGGGAATACAATTATCGTCATGTGATCTTCTTAGAGGGCCATCAGTGCCATTGAGCAGAAAACCAGGGCTGAGAACTCATGAAGCAGCATACAGAATGGGTCTCGCAGAACACCTGATAAATACCAAGTAACTTCTAATGTTTAAATAGCAGCTCTACCAATAATTGGTGTGGTGATCAGGCAAGTTTATTAAATCAGTTAATAGGTTAAGCTGTTACAGCAAGAGAAAGTCACCAAGTTTCAATTGTTCCATTATAATAAATATGACTTTTTGCTTATGTCTCTGTCAAGTGTCAGTTAGAGCCCTTCTTAACTTACAGCAATGCCATCTGGGATAGAAGCCTCCAAGGTTATCAGAGAAAATCAAACAAAGGCTGGAGGATTGTGCAGAATGTTTTTAAAGGCCAATCTTAGAAGTAGCTTACATCATCACTTTCGCCTGCATTCCACCAGCCAGAACTCAGTTCATGACTTAATCTAGCTGCAAAGGAGGCTGGGAAGTACAGTCTGTGTGCTCAGAAAATGCCATGGTGAGCACATGGCATTATCTCTACATTAACCTTCTTGGGCCTCAGTTTGACCTATACTTTGAAGATAACAATTCTCTCTCTTCCTTTCTCTCTCTCTCTCTCTCTCTAACTTAATGTAAGAATTAAATAAAGAGATGTTGATAAAATTATCAACTCAAATAATAGATGTGGAGAAAATGGTGGTGAAAGTACTGACAAAAGAGGTGGCAATGGTAATAATTGTTGTAGTCAATGTAGGTGCAATCACTACTGAAATATTACTGTTAAGATCACATTGTGCTCAGTATGCAGAACCTTGGATTTAAAGCAGTCTATGTTCTGTCTTCAGTCTCTTAGAGTGAATAACTATTTCATCTTCTGAGGTGAGAGTTCCCCTAGTTCAATTTCTCTTTAGAGGAAACATCCATTACCCAAAATGTTTAGCTATTGTAGCAGGTTCTTGTTTCTTTCCCTCTGTGTTCTGGTATTTTTCACATTTCCCAACCTCCCACCCTCTCGGTTGGGAAGATTCTATAACCATCACTTGGCCCAGTTCTGGATGGCTCTGCTTATGTGGTCACAAACTGGAGCCAACCAGCATCAGGGAAATTAATCAGAGTATCAGGAGTTGGTCTTTTCTCCAAAACAGAGCCAGTTTTCCTAATTACCAACTCATTTATGTAGTCACTATATACTTACTAGGTACCTTGTATGTGCCAAGATCCATGCTGAGCACTGGGAATATGGAGATAAATGAGACATAGTCTAGGTCTTTAAGGGAGAGGGCCACAAAGGGCAGCATAAATAGACAGTAATAGCCAAAGAGATTAAACCTCCTTGAAGAGAACAGATTTGAAGCTTTTAGGAAGGGATTGATTATTGTCCAGTAGGTGTCACAGTGATAGGTTAAGAAAGCCTGTTTGCATCTAACTTTATAGAAAACAGGGCTGGCAGGTCATGATGCCTTGTATCTCAACTAACCATCTTGGAATGCACCATAAGGACATTTGAGAACAAAAGTCCTTGGTCAGTCAGATGGACAGTCCGTAGGTGGTAAGGGAATCCACAGCTCAGGACTCACAGAGGCAGCAGGGACATCCAAGTTTTACCTTAACTTTGGTTGGGAGATAACACACTTTACCCAGAGCCCATTTATAGCAAGACATGATCCCTTAATGTCTTACTACAACGAAAGGGTTGAATCTTTAGTTCTTAGGCCTGGAAGTGAGGTCGCAGGCTAAGAGACTGCAGACTCTTCAGGTCCCTCAAGTCTGGCCTTTTTCAACAGCTTACACGCCTCTGAAAAGTAGGGTTCCAGGAGTAGGTTGATTTTTGGTTGCTAGACCACCTTATCTCTTATAGCTCTATCAGGTTGAATCTGCAAACCAGTATTTCTAGAGTCCTGACCTCATAACATCTAGATTCCCACCCTCTGTACAGAGTCTCTTAGAGTTCATGATTCTGGTGGCAGCACCTTGTCGTGGGAAAATATCGGCAGCTATTTCAGTTAGGAATTCTTTTCCTTCAATAAAAGTAGTTCAGAGATTAAAGCTGGTAAACAGCTCTGTGTTTTTATCAATACCAGGCTCCCTTTATTAAGCTTCTCTGCCAGCTGAGTAGTCATGCAGATACTTTAGGATGATGAGAATGTGAACTGCCTGCCCCTGCTTAATAATCTTTGCTTTGTTTTAATCTAATCCTGAAATTTCAGCAATTAGAGAACAATTTTTGCCATTCTCCTTAAAAATGTATCTTTTCCTTATGGGAGTAACATAGAAATCAGTCATTCATTCCTTAATACGTATAGGCTAGTTTAAAAAATATTACTAATGCTGAATAAAATGTTAGATTTTTCAAAGGCACAGGAAGAGAGGATCATTTTGGAACAGAGTACTAGTGTCTTAGTATGTTCAGGTTTCTATAACAATATGCCTAAGTGGCTTATAAACAACAGAAATCTATTTCTCATAATTCTGGAGGCTGGGAAGTTCAATATTAAGGCATCAGCATGGTGATATTTGGTGAACAAATTCCTGGTTCATAGCCAGCACCTTTTCTCTGGGTCCCCACAGGTAGAAAGAGCTAGGGTCCCTCTGGAGCCTCTCCTATAAGAGTACAAACCCCATCTATGAGGACTGCACCCTCGTGATACAGTCATCTCCCAAAGGCCTCCCTTCTAATACCATCACATTGGGAGTTAGGGTTTAACAGGTGACTATGGGGGCACAACATTCAGTCTGTAGCAACAAGGGAAATCAGGCATCATAGAGAAGAAGAGGATTTTTATGAGTGCAAAGGGGGAACAGCCTGTTTTCATTTCAATCTGAGGAATTTATCACCAGGGTCCAAAGGAATTGGGGTTGCTGCGATACTACCCATGGAATTGTGTTTCTTAGTATCTTGAAGATGAGCAAATATTGCAAGCCTCAACATTTCTAATGATGTAATCTGTATCCTGACTACCTGCTTCTCTGTTTACATCTATTAATTCCATAAGTAAATAAATAAATAATAATTTAAAAGACTGAGCACCGTATTGAGGTAATGCTAGCCCCTATAACACACTCACAAATGTATAAAAGCTCAAACAGAGCAAGTTTTTTATTCAAGTATAATCCACAGCAGTTAATATGGCTAGAGGTGACTTTATTCTTGAGGATGATTCAAATGGCCCAGATTCCTTCTATCATATGGCTCCACCATCTTCAATATATGACTTCTGAAACTACTATGCTTGTCTTCCACAAGCCAGTGGTAGGGGAAAAGAACATGGAAGATACACAAGGGAGTTTTCAAAAGCTAAAGCTGGGAAGGGGCATGTATTATTTCCACTCCTTCCATTGGCCAGAATGTCATCAAATGGCTGTGCTTAGCAATACCTTAGACAAGGAAATATAGTATAGCCTGGCTCATGCCCATGGAGAAGAGGAAAGGATTTGGTGAAAAGTACCTGCTCTGTTCCAGGCATTGGGCCATGCAATGGGAAGACAGCAGTTAACAATGAGATATGGCCAAAAGTATAGAGAGGAATGAAGAGCTAGCTGCAACAAATAATCACAAGCATGTGAGCACACATTGAAACCACACCATTACAAATATTATGGCAACATAAAGTACAAGGGGGAAATGTGATAAGTATTATGAGATATGTTACAGGGGGTTATGATATATAAGAAGAAGTGGGAATTAACATAGTTGAGAGAGAGAAGACTCCATGTGTATGTGTGTGTGTGTATGTGTGTGTGCGTGTGTACGTACTCACACAAGCAAGCACAGAGATACATATCATCTTTAAGGGAAGGATTTCAGGGCACAGTTGTAACATATGTAAGAGCCTTTGGCATGCTATGCCATTGGTTCCATTTACTTGCTTAGAAAGTTAAGTGCCCGCTCTATGCCAGGTATCCCACCAGTCTCCATAGAAGAGTCCAAAATGGAGAATGCAAAATCTTGCCACTGCCTTGAAGAACACATTTTGATCCATCAGGAACAAGATCTTACAAATATCCTCATTTATTTGGTATTATTTAGTTTGTGAACAAGGACCTTTCGGAGACTGAGTAATTATCTTCCTTTCATTTATTAAGCAAACTATTGAACTTACTTCTGGGATATCGGTGCCACTCCTTTAACTCAAAGACTCAGCTTTACCTTACCTGAAAATAGGCTGAAAATGTAAATATCCATCATATTCACAGCCCCATTTTAGAAAAATCACTCTAAACACACTTCTGTGACAGCCACGGTGCTACCCTGCTACCTTCCCAGCACAGCTCAGAACAGAGATCAAGTAGAGGAGCTTACAACCCCTAAATAATGTGGCAAAATACCTCCCAATTGTTTTCTGTTTATAGTAATTGTAAGTTGTTTTTTTTAAATATTCTTTTCTATTTTATCTTTTTTTTTTTTTTAAGATTTTATTTCATTATTTTTAGAAAGAGGGGAAGGGAGAGAGACAGAGAGGGAGAGAGACATCAATGCATGGTTGTATTTCACCTGCCTCCAGCCACAGACCTGACTGGAGACCTGGTTTGCAACCCGGTTATGTGCCCTGGCTGGGGAATCGAACCTGTGACCTTTGGGTTCGCAGGCCGGCACCTTATCCACTGTGCTACCAGCCAGGGCTCTGTTTATAGTAATTGTAAGTTTAACAGTAATAGTAATGATCATATGTTATAGTAAGAAGTCAATGTCAAACATCAGATTCCCTCTCTTAGCATGACAAAACCTAGATTTTTATTTCTTTTAGAATGAACCTCAAAGACTTAAAAAAAATAAAAAAAAAAGTTTTTACACAGCAATGCTCCCTAAGTTGTACTGGCTGGGTAAGAATTTATTTAAACAAACAACAACAACAACAACAACAAAAACTACCACCGAGTTGCTCTGCATGTAAAGTAATAAGAATTTCGGAGCTGTAAGCTAGTGAAACATGCCTGCAAGCAGGACCCAAACATAAACACAGCAAGTGAGGCTTTCCCCTCTGGGAAGGGAGCTGGGCATTTGAGACGTAGAAACCCAGTTTTTATCTTAGGTTGGTTCCTGTTCTGTGCTATAACTCCTATAGCCATCCCTAAGTGTTTAGTAAAAGTCTGTTACATATAGCTGCCTTCTGTCAGTGATGTTCTGGAGAATGAAGGAGAAATCTGTCAGTGAAAGGGACAGAGTGGGAAAGGCAGAAGGGCAGCCACAAGAGGCCTAGTTGAGCCAGTTGATCAAGAAGCCAAAATTCACAGCAATAGGCTATAAGAGATAATAAGGAGCGTTGTCATGAATCCCCTTAAATCTTCAGGAGAGCCCTGGACTGCCCACTGTAGACAGGAGAATGGCTGCAAGCCACTTTTTATCTGGTCATTAAATTAAAAAGTGGCCTGCAGATGGCCAAAGCACATGGGGCCAGTGAAGTCAACTTCCCGCACTTCTACTAAGGCCCTGCTGACCTCATACATGCACATTTTCAGATGCTTGTGAAGAGAAATACTGATGCTTTGACTTAGTAATAACACAAATTCCTTGAGCAACCAAGTAAGCGGAAAGTAACATGCTGCCTCTACTTTCCTTCTCATCTTCTTGTTTCTAAATGTATATGATGTTGGTTGATTGTAGGCTGATGTTTTTCCTTTCTTCTTTCTGCAAGGAAATAAAAATTACATCTTGAAAAACAGTTATAAAGCTTTTCTGTAATTACCAAGAAAACTATCAATTTTATAGACAACCCAGCAGATAACATAAGGGTGTTTTTGTTTTGTGTGTATGTGTTTCATCTTCGGGTTGTTTTTCTCCTTGCTGTCTGAAACCAGCACAATTTAGAGCACTATTTTAATTTATCATTATGAAAGGGACAGCAACTGGTTTTTAATGGTTACAGAATGGTGACTCGCAGCCCTGTCCCAGCTGCTGTCACCGCAGCGCCGAGAGCAGACTTGCAGCATCTTGACTCAGGCACACATCAGTGCTCCCGCCTGCTGCCTCCCTCCCTCCCAGTGGACAGGCCACCACCTGCTGCTGGCACAGCGCCCGAGGCCCTTCGGGGAACAAATGTTCTCTGGCTGCTGGGTGACAGGACAGGACAGACGCTGGATTTCAAGGGAACCAGGGAAAAGCGCCCTCGGGCTGGCTGCCCCTACTCCTCTACCCATCTGCCTTCTCAGCCTAGCAGAGATCTCACTAATAAAGGCCTCAGAGAAGGGGCTTTATGGTCAGACTAAGGTCAAGATTGTCCTGTCTCCTTTTTCCTACTAGTCTCCCTTAAGGGTATCGTAGCCTTTTACTTATTCAGGCCACAAGCATTTATTGAGCCTGTGTTCCACACCAGGCAATTTGCTAAGTGCTAGAAATATACACTTGGATATCTCAACCTCTGACCTTGGGAAGGTCACAGTTTAGTAGTATAGACAAGACACACCAACCAATAAATTATGATATAGCCTAGAGACTGTAACAAGAGAGGTAAAAACTGAAGGCACACAGAAGAAGCATTAAAGTATCACATGGGCATGAAACATACGGAGTTTGGAGACCATTAGGCCAAGGAAATCCCATATTTGCCTCCTGTTGCCTGATTGACTTTCAACAATTTATTTAAGTTCTTTAATCCCAGTGACTCATCCATGAAGGGTTATATAAAGCAGTAAAGCACTTTAACATGGTACCTAATAAACAATAAATATGGGCCATTGTTACCCAGTGCAATTTATATCCAAATGCCTCTCCCAGAGAAGTGGGGTCCCAGTCACTGTACCCAGGTAGGGGTTCTGGAAGCAGAGAAAAATTGGGAGGTGGGCCAACTAGTGGACTTCAAAGCTTAGAGCCAAAGAAAATCCCAAACAGCTATGTTAGAAGACAAAGCTGGAATACAACACCACGTTTTTAAAAATCCACTTGGACAATCAGGCAGAGAGGAAAATGTGGAAGAAACTGTACCCAGGAAAGTACAGCAGGATTAGGAAGTTATCAGGCAAAATGTCCTGAGATGGGAGAGAATGTGATGCAGCTGTGAAAATCTGGAGCACCTTGGGTGAAAATGCTGGGAAAATGTCAGAGAAGGTAGCATTTAACCTGAGTCTTTTCCAATGAGTAGGTGCCTTCCAGGAAGATACTAGGAAAGGACTGTCCTTCAAGGGGAAGCAGCATTGGCAAAAGCATAGTGATGCCCCCAGGGGAGAGTGAGAATGTCAGAATAGCTAGAATGTGGAGTGTGGGGAATAAAGTGAAAAGAGGTAAGGAAGCAGGAAAAGAGCCTCGATGTGGAGGACCTTGAGTGCAAGAGACCAGGAAACCCTGTCTTATCCTGCCATCCCCAAATTGGTGCATATCAGAGCTATCCCCTAAACTCTTTCAAAGTGCCCATGCTCAGGTCACACTACCGGTGATCTCTATTTAATTGGTCTCCGGTAAGGCCTGACCATGGGTAGTTTTTACATCTCCCCAAGTGATTCTAATGCACAGCCAGGGTTGCAAACCACTGCTGGTAGCGATCAGTGGATATTCTCCTTGTGTGTCCAGGGTGCTGTGAAGCTAAGAAAAGAGGTTCGTTTTATTTCAACAAATATTATTAACACCAACTCAGTGCCAGGCCCTGTGCTAAGCTTTGTAAATATGGAGATGAGTCAGGGCCGGCTGCTCTCGGCTTAGCTCTTCAGAGTTTATGAATCATGTTCACCTTCACTGTCTGATCCTGCCTGGGAACTGGGAGGGAATGAGGTTGCCGTCCTTCAGGGGAAGCGGTGCACATAATCAACTCGGTCATTGTGGGGCCTATCCTGAGGTCTGGCACTGGGCCGCAGCGGAGAAAATGAATTGAGCAATCTTTTATAGAGCAAAATCAATAGCATCAGAACAGCTAGCCGCACCAGCAGCTGGGGCTAAAGGGAGGAGGGGAGAACGAGAGGGAGGGAGAGGGAGCTTGTGGGAGAAAACAAGGACATTGTGGGGGAGAGAAGACAGAGGTGTCATGGAAGGAGGAAGCAAAGGAGAGCCAAGAGGAACAAGTTAGGAGGATGAGGTTGTGGTTCGTGAGAGAATCTGGACAAAACCACTGTATCTTTCTAGTCTTAAACTCCTTCCACTGCTCAGAGCACTAAGTGTGGAAGTAGGTAATGTGAGAAAGCATGAGGGAGAAACTAATGCTTAGCAAGTTCCTGGCACTGTGCTAGGTGTTTTGCATGCATTAATATAGTAATTCTCACTAATCACTAATTTTACAAGTGAGAAAACAGAAATCCTAAAGGTCACTAGGCTCCCAAACTCATGTGTGACAGTTATTTATCTGCAGATAGGCTTAAAAGAGAAATGCATTTTTGAGCACTTCAGAAGTTATTTTTTCACCTTCAGTCCACATGTAACTCATATACAAGGCTCAGAGTGGGAAAGAACCTCACAGATCATCTGATATAGATATGAGAGAATCCAAACCAGGGACCTCATCGGCCCACTTAGCTCCCTGATAAGACCTTCAATCTATCCCTGACCAAAATGGCTAAGTTGGTTGAGAGTCATCCCACAAAGCAAAAAGTCACTGGTTTGATTCCTAGTCAGGACACATGCCTGGGTTACAGGCCAGGTGCCCCGTTGGGGCACATGCAAGAGGCCAACAATCTATGTTTCTCTCCCTCACTTTCTCCTGTCCTTCCCCTTGCTCTAAAACATAAATAAAATCTTAAAAAAAAAAAAAAGGCCTTCAGTCTATGTGGAAACACAAGCATTCAGGTTACATGAGGCAATGAATAAGAAAGGGAATGTCTACCATGCAAATGCAAAGAAAACATTTTAGAATCCTCAAGCACAATACCCTAATGGAGGAGACCCATGAGAGGGACTGAGGCCTTCCCCAGTGTGGCCGGAAAGGCCTGCAAGGTGGAAAATGAGCTTATTGCAACCTTCCAGAGCAAGGAACAGGCCCTGTGAGAAAGCCTTTATGGAGGGCAGCAGACTCCTGCCCTGACTCACCCTGGGCTGTTAAACTGCATCATCAGGTTCTTTGTAATTGCTTAGACATATAGCCACCTCAGGCTAGCTTAGGGGGAGAGGGTCTATTGGAAAGACTCTGGTTTATCTCACATAGGTGGAAGTGTTGAACCAAACTGCAGGAATGTGAAGTTGTAGCTGGGCTTTGGAGCAACCGGAATCCTGGATATGAACTGTAAGGACTTCTCCAGTTTCCCTTCCTCCCCTCCCTGGCTTTGCACTGCAGGTTTTCTGATCTATCACTATAGACTGCCTTCAGTTACAAAGTGGAAAACATGGTCACCAACAGCTTCTGAGCTTCAGATTGCACCTCCAGAGAAGTTAATTTGCTCAGTTACAGCTTGAAAAGTGCCAGAGACAACTTCCATAAGGGATTCCATTTGGTTCAGCTTATGGTGGTACCTCTGCCCCACTCTGTCAGAGCAAGGTTCTGTTCAACAATATGGCAACTCAACTGCACTCACCTGAAGAGGAGGTCAGGGGAATAGTTCCAGAAGAAAGGAGAATTAGGATCTTACACTTTATCTCATCAATAGAAAGAAACCCTTTAACAAGGACTGAGGGTGGTCAGGTGGTTGGAAGATTCTCAACATATTATTCGTGTAGAAAAACGATGTGCCATCCAGAGAGATGAATAAGACTTGGGTCTACATCCTCAAGATACTCACTAAGGTGGCAGACCATTGTGTCCCAGTTATGGTCAGCATGGCCATGTAATTGCTTTATGAACCATGGAAGGTGATGTGACTCATTTCAAGACATACTCCATGAAAATAGTCCTCATGCAGTCCTCCATGTGCTCTTCCCTTCACAAGTGGATGGAAGGCCAGTGAGCCCAAGTAGCCTAGGGGCTGTGTGGTTAAGACTGTAGACCCACAGATGATAGAAGGTTGGCTCCCTGAAGTGCTGCTTAGAAGAGACCCATTAATCACATGCACACACGTCATCAGGGCTCCTAAATCCTCAAGAAATAAAAAAGACTGTATAGTGTTAAGTATTAAAATTTGGAGGTTTATTTATTATAGCTATTAGGCCTGCCTTCATTAATAAAGTTAGTAAACATTGCATTAACTGGAATTAACTACTCTGAGTTCCAGCTCTGTGGCAAACTTGCTGGGTAACTTGGAGAATATTGCTTTACCTCTCCAAGTCCCCTCATTAATTACATCCACATTGCAAGATGTTTTCATTAATGAATAAAGATAACGCATGTGAACAAATGTGAGTGCTAAATTGCTCTACAATTTCAGGATGGAATATTGCAAACTTGTCTCTGCATTGCGATTTCTCAAGCACGCCAAGAATTAATTTTAGTGGCTTATAAAGCTTTCAAGTTTCTCATTGAAAGTCTCCTACTTAATAAAGGAAGCGATATAGGTTATAAGAATATAATTTTTCATAGACCTCAATAAACTTATTTTCATCTTGAATTGTTTTAAATAAGTGGCACTTAAACATTTTTTTATTTCCTAAATTAGTCAGCATTGGGACATAAATAGCTTGTTCACCACTGATATGATGATATTATGAAGCTTCGTTTATAGTTTGAAGAAATCAAAGCTGGATTGAAGGTGAAACATAATACAAAAATCTTTGCTCTTAGTAACTGGCTGCTCTGAACCTTAAACTTAAAACCTGTGCCTTCATATTAGCATGTCCTGTCATCTCCTTCGTGATTCCACTCTGCTAGGTGTAGCTAGTCCATAACTGCCACTGTCGCTGGGTAGGCTCACATGACATTATGGGTAAGTGCCCCATCTCAAGTAACCTTAACCTTCCACCTCACCAGAAAGCTTTAATAAAGATACATGCACACTATTGTATTAACAATTTCACACCGGGCTCTTATGAGCTCCCCAGGAGCCATTTGTGTTTGACATTTGGGGGAATCTCCACTGCTGCTTTAACCAGAACAACATGGACTTCATCTGTTTTACATATTGAGCTTCTCAGTAAAATTTGCGTCGAACAATGTGTTTCCTAAGTTGTTTGTTTGTTTTTAAGAAAAGTAAAAGCCACTGAACCAAAAAAAAAGCAAAACAAAACATCCTGAATTTTGGGGTCACAATATGATGGTGAACAAAGGGGACAAGAGATTCATTTTCTAATGTCAAATGTAATAACCTCTTATGCCTTTAGATGAATCTTTTTTTCTCTTTCAGGCCTCAGTTTCCTTGTCTGTAAAATGGAAATTTCAACATTTTGAGAGCTCAGCCCCCTTCTTTCACTTTAGGAGGTCCATGGGGAGAGACAGCTCAGGGAGGTGCACTCAGCATTGGAGGTGTATGCAGGGAAGGCGGGAGGAAGCAACTGTGAGAGGATGAGTAAAAACCCAGAGAAAGAAATTTTAACTCTATTTAAAAATACTCATTGAGCGACAACTATATGCCAATCACTGTGCAAAGCAGTGAGAATACCGAATTGAACCAAACAGATATGGTGCTCATGATGGCAGATGTTACAGTGATAGACGTCAACACAGAGCGAGCATTGGGGCTGCCTGAGAGAAAGGGGAGAGCAGGGGGACAACAAAAGCATCTTTGTTTGTTGGGGGTATTTCCTCCAAAATTCAATCATTGCCTTCTTCACAGAACCCTAACTCCCTCTCTCCTGCTTTCAGCCATTCTTACAAATCAGTGGCAGAGGCTAGAAAGAACCCAGTCCCTCCTTTCATCATTCACTCACTCATTCACTTTTAATTTATGTAAGCATACATTTGCTGAGGCCCTCTTGCATCCAATAAATCTTTCCAGGCACTGAGAACCCAGAGATGAATTCCGGGTGATGCCAGCCCTCAAATGCTCCTGGGCTGGTGGGGAGACGTGTTAAGCAGTGCTATGCAATATGCCAAGAGCTGTGATGGAGGGACCCACATGCACACAGGTGCAAGTGGAGCATGCCCAGGTGGCTTTCCTACCCTCCTCAGGGGATTCCAAATTCCTCCTTCTCCCATCTCTCTGCACCTCACCTAGGCCTCTCGGCTACACCCCCTTATGCTGAATCAACAAGATCAGGCACAGGCATCCGCAGTGAAAAAATAATGAGGGTAACAGAAGGTCACTGCAAATAGAAGGCAGTTATGTTGCTTCGTGATTTAAAGTACTAAATGGTACATTTATTTCCATTAACTGCAATGGGATGGTGTTCTTGTGAATGATAACAAAGGGATTCTCATGACATCAATTTGGCCTCTCTGGTTACAGAAACGAAGTAGGTTTCCTGGGTATTGAATGTTTCTGAAACATTGAGAAATAAAGGATATTCTGTACTTTACCTGCCTAGCTCCCCTCCATTTGATTTTTCTTTTCTTTTCTTTTTTTAGTTATAGACAAAGTCTGTATTTTTCAGTTGTTCAGTTAGGAAACATTTACTGAACCTAGTGCATGGCAGACACTGCGCTTTTTACAGACATAGAAATAAAAGTGATCCCTGATCTCAGAAACCTGAAAGTTTCATGGGGAAAATAATAAAAAAGATTAAATTCAATATGATTGGTGCCCACATGAGAAGTGAGACCAACACACACAGGCAGCACAGGAGAGGGGCACACCACTGGCTAGGAGATTCCCTAAAAGCTTCTGTGAAGAGAAAACCAACCTTAATCAGAGGTAAAGAATTCTGGCTTGGTCGGAGGTGAGCAGGACAAGGGAGAGCAATGCGGGGAGATTGGGACAACTGTAATAGAACAACAATTGAATCCTGGCTGACCAAGTAGATGGGGGCTGGAAGAATGTGCAGGAGAAGGAGCGTTTGTGTCCTGAAGATACTGCCCAGGTGAACTGCCTAAAGAGGATGTCCCCCTAGAGCTCAGGAACTCAGTGTGTCACATGAACTTTGGAGTCAGAGACAATTTATCCTCACTTTTGTTCTGCTTTCTCACCTACTTGGAAGCATGATTGTGAAGTTGAAATGAGAAGAGTTAAGTAGATGATGGTTTCACACAGTATCTGACACCAGCAGGTTTCATGAATGGTGCTGGGCAGAGGGAGGCTGCAGTGGGTTTGTGAATCTGTAGATCAGAGAGGAGCCCCCCTGAGCTGCCTTTGCAGCACTGAAGGGTTACCCAATGTACTAACCTCTCTATCTCCACTGTGTGCCCAAGGTCTGCTCCCAACTCCTCATCACCAGCTCTGTGCCCTGCAAGCCTGATCTGTTTCAACTTTATCCAACAGCTACCTCTCTATGTCCTGACCCCATCTCCTGCCATTGAAAACATCCCTAGTTGGAGTCACAACTATGAGTGAAGACTTATACTCAAGGGGCCCTCTTTAAAATGGAAATAACTCATTGTAAATTTCTCTAATGGAAGGGCTATGTTTCCTACATGTTTTATATTGTGCCCAAGCACTAAAATATGGAACTGGGAGACTAGAGGCCAAATATCACAGGAAAGGGAGATATCCCAGGCAGACATGGAATAAAAAGTATTCCTGCAAAGGGAAGAGAATATGCAAAAGCACAGAAGAGGGGAAGAGTCTAGCTCATTCAGGTGCCACCACAGTTGGTGAGATTGCATAGTGCCTGTGGAGAGAGGTTAAGCTATGGGCTGGAGAGGGTGCAGGACCCAACTCTGCTGCCTTTTAGCAGTGACCTTGGGTGAGTCACTTACCCTTTGTGTGAAATGAGGAAGTGGGAGGGCTCCATCATCCCTAAAGACCTTCCTTTTCATAAATCAATGATTCTAAAAATGCCTCCCACTTCTATAGCTCTTCACAGTTCATAAAGTACATTACCTCATTTCATTCTGCAGTACTGAAGACAAAACTTGGCAAAGTGAGAGTTGACCTTACCCTTTTCTGATGACTTTTCAACTGGAAGGCAAATCCTCAGGGCTTGCCCAAGTTCTCACCTCTGAATCATTCTTTCAGGTAACTTATCACCCGCTTGTTCACCACTCACCCCCCACCCCCAGCACACACACAGAGTTTCTCAAGGGTAAAATAATTCTTCTTAAAAGAGTTTCCACATTTAAATATCAAAAAGTGGTCTGCACCAACCCTGACCCCAATTAAAATCCTGAAGAGCAGAAGTCACTTCCAGTGCCTGGAGAATTAGGCAAATCATACCCCTGCCCTAGAATCCCTGAGTTATTGAGAGATTCGGGTCACCTTCCTGACCACAGGGTCTGAATCCAGGATATCAATAAAGGTATTTCTAATGGAGATTTATTAGTGAATGGGAAGCCTTTTGCTTCCTCGGACTAGAATTTAAATTTGTGTAATTGATCCAGAAGTATCTTAATAATTGAGGTTACACAGTAATGGAAATGCTAGGAAGTTGCTTTTAGTCTAGGTTCTAGCACTCACTACCTAGCTCGGTAACCTATAGCAAGTTAACTAACATGTCTGAGGCCTGTTTTCTCATATATAAAATTAAGGTTCAGTTAAATAATCAGTAAGATGTGGTTTGGTTTATTTTTTATTCACCCCATACATATTGATCAGATTTACTCTGTATGAGACCTTGTGGAAGATAATGGAATAAAACAAGAAGCGTTAATTAAAATTAAATGTGTGTGTGTGAGAGAGAGAGATAATGACAGAGCAACAGAGAGACAGACAGAAAAATACTTTATGCCCCAAGAGCTCCCATTTTGGTTGGAATGATGGATGTGCAAATAAATAAACGCAATAAAGGATCATTGTGCAATGGTAGCCATCTATACAGGGAGAAAACACAGGAAGGAACTCTTTATGGTGAGAGAGTCAGGGAAGAGAGAGAGAGAGAGAGAGAGAGAGAGAGAGAGAGAGAGAAAGAAATGTTTAAGCTGTATCTGAAGGTAAATAAGGCAGAGAGGCACTTCCCACCAACAAGGAGCAGAACCAATGAAGACAGGCTTCATGAAATAAAATTAGTTTGTAATACTTCACCCAAGGAGTGATGAGAAGGGAGAAGGCATGCAGGCAGAGCCCAACTTATGCAGAGCCAAGTTCACCCAGGCAAGACAAGAAAGAGTCACTGAAAAATTATAGACAAGAGAGCAGCAACAGATCACCTCTGCCACATACAATAAATGTCATAGGGCATAAACTGGAGGAGGACAAGGCTGAAGGCAGGAGCTCATTGAGAAAATACAGATCACTATCTTTGGCCCTGGCTGGTGGCACAGTGGCTAAGGCGCTGGCCTGTGAACCCAAAAGTCACTGGTTCGATTCCAAGCCAGGTCTCCAGCCAGGTCTTCAGCCAGATCTGTAGCTGGAGGCAGGTGAAAGGCAACCATACATTGATGTCTCTTTCCCTCTCTGCCTCTCTCTCTTCCTTTCTTGCTAAAAATCATAAATAAAATCTTTAAAATATATATTTTTTTCAAACAAAAAATCACTATCTTTTCTAGAGCTGTTAGAATCAGAACCAAGTCACCCACCATGAAGATGAAGAGGAATGTGTGATTTTAATAGCCTTTGCAGGAATGCCACATGTGATTTATTTACTTAACAAACATTTTCATAGCATTTACTATGTGCTAAGCATTTAGAAAATTAACTCATTTAATCATCACACCAAACCTATGAAGCTAGAACTACTATCATCCTTATATTGGGGATATATTAAATACGACACAGAGAGGTTAAGTCACTTAACCAAGGCATCACAGCTACCCTTGATACTATTTTCTTAACCACTAACACTAGTAATATTATGCTGCCAGGCGTGACTCTGATTTGGTTGGCTACTGAGTAGCCATTTACTTACAAGGAGAAGAAAGAGCGCAAATTTGGGGGAAAAGAACCAAGTTTATTTAGGAGCCCATTAATCAAGGCATCTGTGACATCATGATGGAGAAAGCCCAGCAAGGAGCTAGGCAAGTAAGTTTACAGCAGAGAAGAGATATCTAGTCCAGATATATAGATTTGGAAATTATCTGTGCACAGATGGAAATAGTTACCAAGTAGGTGACATGGACTGGTGTGGCACATATGAAATGATAGGGTGTGTTCTTCAAGGTGCTCATCTGGTTCTGATTGCATATCAAGAAGTATTTCTCGTTTCCTATGAAATGTTTGTTATTCTGCTAGTTATGAACTAGCTGTTGTTTAAGGACACAGCTATTTTCAACCAACAGCCATGTTTAAAGTATTTCAGAAGACACAAAAACAATAAGCAGTTGAGTTTCTGCCAGGAAATAGGACTTCCATGGAGAAACTACAAGAAATTGAGGCAGATGAAACTTCTAGCAAGATTTAATAACTAAGTCCTCCTTTGCAATCATGTTGTTCCATATTTAAAACCGACATGTAATAACTGGTACAAAACATCAGAGCTGTAATTTGGTAATGCTATTTCTGTCTTTACATTTCTTTTATTAAAAATTTAGTGAATATGAATAATTGAAGAAAGACCAGAGTTCAAAAAATTTGCAACTAAAATCAAACCACTTTTACAATTTTGTAGTCTTATAAAGCCTTTTCTTTATCATGTTAATGATACCTGTAGCCATGCATGCTCAAGCCATGAGTTACCACAAATTCTGCATTGGTAAGAATGAGAAATAATGAGGCATTTCTGGGTTGATGTTTTTTCCCCTTAGAAATCTACATAAAGCAAATACCTCCTCCCTCCTGTTTGTTAAGTAAAGAAGAAAATGGAAGTGATACCTTTGTGAACCCAAGTAGTCATCTGACCTTAGCCCAGGATGGTCGTGAAATTGCTTATCCTTTGAGTAACTCTATTATAACTATATATATGCATGGTATATGTTTTTAATGAAGGATTTTAAAATACCATTGTTGCAGTAAAGATTAGTGTCTGCAAAAAAGTTTTTGCAGCTACACATTAAAGGTTGAACTCTAGTCCACTGAATATCTCTATTCATTTAAAATTAGGATATTTTGTTTTCATCGCTCAAGAAATTCTGACATGATTTTATGAAAAGCAAAAACAACACTCACTGATTGCAGACAAGTCACTTGATTCACATGCACTTCAGTTTTGAGGTTTTACTCTATGCCAGTCTTTGGGTTTTACATGCATTCTATCCATTGTCCCATTAAGATCTCACAACTGCCATGCAAAGGCAAAATTATCATCCTCAATTTAAGAGTGATGAAATCATAGTTCAGAGAGGGGAATTCATTTGCCCAAATTCATTCAGTGAATAAATGGTAAAACTGAGGACTCCACCACCATTTCAAGTCCACATTTAACTTGGGTGGGAATCAAAGTCTCTGAAACTTCAGAGCCCTGCCATTTCTCTACCTCTCTGGAAAGCCTACCAACAATTCTTCAGTGACCCAGTCTAATTCATTTTTCTACATATTGTATCAGGACCCACCTCCCCACCAACACCAGCCTGTATCAGTTCCACTTTTTGCCTTTCCCTGGCTTAACCACCCACTCTTATCATCTGGGACCATGAACTACCCATGAACAAGTCCTATCTTTCACACACCACTATAAGCCCTCTCAATCTAGACTTACCAACTCCTTGCAGTAGGGGTCTCATTGACTTCTTTAATAAATTGCTGCCAAGTTAACTGGAAAGTGCTTGTTTTCCTTGAGTACTGAACACATTGGAAAAAAAAAAAAAAAGGCAAGAGTGTCAGATAAAGGTGAAAAGGTCAACTTTAGTGCCTGTACTGCTATTTTGGAGGATGCATGCAAGTATGAGAACCAAAATGGCTTTCCTGGCACTGAACACAAAAACCTGGCAACTGAGGCTAAGTTATAGTGTTGTTAGACAGGGGAGAGATGTTCAGGTAGCACTCACAGTAAGCAGAAGAGAAATTAATTGCTGGAGAATGGCCCTGCTTCTTCCCAAGAGGGAAAGAAAACAGCATTCTGGTTATTCTTACATAATTTTTTTATAAAGTCTTGACACATCTCTTGGGATAGAACAATTCCATAAGAGAGACTAAGAACATGCATGAGGCAAGGTATAGGGAAAAGGTGTTCCCTCCCAACAATGTTGAAAAACACCAAATTCTCATCCATTCTACATTTAATGAGTATTAAAAAAATGAAGAGTGATGGCATCCTCTATGAGACCCCTGATAGTACCCCAAAAAATTAAAGACTCAGTCATAGTCATAACAATAATAATAACAAAAATTATAGTTTGCACTTGCTATATACTATTTATTATGATGTGCTTAAAATGCCTAAAATTGCTATGTGTTTGACACTATTATTATTCCCATTATGCCAATAAGGGTTATCAAAATTATGTAAAATTTCCAAGGTCACATATTAATTAAATGCTAAGTCAATACTAAAATCTAATTTTGCTAACTCTACAGACTCTTAATAATAATTATTATAAGTAAAAGTCATATATCTTTAGATTTGTACTGTAGGCAAATACATATATTCTCATCAACTTTCTTAAAATATGGCTTCCAGAAGCTGTTAACCTTTTATTCTTAACATCTACCAAAGTGATTATTGATGTCAACAGCAAACATATATGTATGCTGAATAGAGGCAGCTATTATTTTATCATGTTAAGTGTGAGATACTTGAAGTCTAAATAATCAAGCTAGAAAGCCAGCTCTGACATTTACTGACCATGACAGGCTATTTTGAACAAATTACTAACATCCCAGATCTATTTTTTAAATAGGGTAATAAAACACTGCATAGTGTTGTTATAAAAACTAAATTAGATGGTCTATGTAAAGTGTGTAACAAAATTCTGACACATAGTAAATATAAGAAATTGTTACTATGTGGAAGGCAATGGGTGAAAGAGAATGAAGGAGAAGAGGAAGGATACCTATAAACCCTATCTTAGCAGTGTCTTTCTAGGAGGAGAATTAAGGGAAGGCGAGGAAGGAAGAAAAGCTATAGCAAGAAAATGTAAATGTAAATTGTTTATTCAAATACTGAGCACATTGTAATAGCATGTATCATATGTTAGTGGGTGCGGATTCAATGATTAGTAGAATGCGTGCTTAGAGCAGTAACTCCATAAATGCATTATGAGACAGGACCAATCTTGCTGCAGGGTCATCCTAGACCCTGGTATTTATCAGACAACTTCTTTGCCCCTCAGGCTCTCCCTGACTCTCCATCTGACCTAAATCATGGTTTCTTTTTCCACCAATCACATCACAGAAAAAGAATACAATCCCCTCCATCACCAGTGCCTAATATAAACAATTCCCTTCACAAAGAGCTGTGAACCACCGCTATGGGCAGAACACTTACACTTTCTGGACCTCAGTTTCCTCAGCTGTAAAGCAGTTACAATAGCTGCTCCTCAAGGATTCTGGTAGGTGTGTAATATTCAATGCATTTAAACCAACCTTGGCAGATTCATAGTTCTTTCTTACACACATGCCCCTTATTCACAAGGGAGGGAGAGGGCTTGTATAAAGAAACAAGCACTTATTAGTATAGTTATTTTGTTCCCATTTTCTTACTTAATGAAAATCTATTCTGTTATAGTCGAGCTTAGGTTAGTGCACAATATGTTTCTCAGTCTTCAGACAATATTGATGTTTAAATATATGTATGTTTTTAAGTCTGTTGTAGGAATTGCATTAATACCCAACTTTGACCATTTTCATTGACTGTTTTCCATTTGGCCCTCTTGGTGACCACTATGCAGAGCAGCCACGATCTGCCATGATCACTATTTGGCAGATGAAGAAACACTACAGAAAGAGAGTGGGTCCTGTCTTAGGCACCTAGTTAACTATAAATCTGGGGTGAAACCCAGCTCCCCTAATGCTGAAGCTCAGATCCTATCTATTCTTTCAGACCTCATATACTAAACCCAAGGCTAATTAAGACCCTCAATTACTGCATCTCAAATTTTGATGTGCATGAGGATCGCCTGGGTGTTTATTACAAATCCACATTTCTGGGTCCCAACTTAGAGATCTTAATCAGTAGCTCTATGGTGGAGCTCATGTATATACATTTTTAATAACTCCTGCACCCCATTAATTCTGGCATTAGTCATTTTTGGACTGCACTTTGGATTTTTGGATTTTGGACTCCACTTTGAAAACACTTCTTGCTGGTGCTTTCTCAATGGTATGTTTTGAGTACTTGGATTTAAGAGTCTAAGTTCATAATTTTGCCTTAATCCCTCTTAAATTCACCAATGTAAATTTCTAGTGTTAAAAAAGTACATAAGCTTTAAAGATAAGACTTGTGTTCAAAATCTAGTTCTGCAAATGATGGCTTTGGGTAAATCAGTTAAATACCCAAGTATCAAGCTCCTCATCTGTAAAATAGGAGAACACATTGCTGTCTGGTTTATTGTGAACATTAAGATAATCTATGTACTATTGCAGTTCTGTGGAGTTCACAGAAGGTGCTCCATACACATTAAGGTCCCTCAACACATTCCTCCATTATTCCAACATATAGACATCTTTAAGGAAACTGATATTATCACCCAATTAATTCATAATACTTCTTTCCAGAACCCTGTCATTGGAAACTTTTGTTGACTTTTTACCTCTGTCTTCCTCTTGGCCAGGGATACCCAATCAGATGTGCATATTGGAATCCCTCCAAGCATTTTAGAAGTGCCACACCCCTCAAATAAAGATCTCCAAAGATCAAGTCTGGGGACACATATGTTTATAAAGCTCTCAGGATGATTATGATATGAACCTTGATTATAAAGTCACTGATCTAAATAGTTGATAATAATGTAGTTTACTATGCATCAAAAACCATAATACGTGCAAACCCTTTGAGCCATAACTATTTACTCCTAGCAATGGGCTCTGAGGAAATAATCATAGATGGACACAAAGATTTATTAATAAGGATTTTTAATATAGGTCTCTTTATAAAAGGAAAAAGAAGGAGGAAGAGAAAAAGAGGAGAGTAGAATTGAAGGAGGAGGTAAAGGAGGAGAAGAAAGGAAAGAAACCAACTGCCCAGCAACAATACACTGGGCACCCCCAAAAATAAATGGTACTTGTTACTCCATAGTATAGTGCAGTCTTAAAATAGCTGCTACATTTTATAATGATTACAAAAGAGTATAAGAGGTATGACCTAATTTTTTGTTATTGAAAATACAACTGTGAAGGGGGTTATAGAGCAAAATGTTACCAATATTAACTGAACGTTAGTATTATAGTTCTTTTAATTTATTTTATATTCTACTTTTTAAAAACATCATTTTATATCAATGTGTTATTTTCCATGAACTATGAATATATTGCTAGAGACTATCTCCAGATTAATATTCATCCATTAATCAGAATTTACTTGGCTCCATTACTTAGCGCTGAGGTCAGGCTGCATACAAGTCAAGTACTATGCTAGGATATCTCATAGAAATTATTTCAAATGACAAAACAATCTAATATAGTATGTACAATAATTATTCCCATTTTACAGATGAACAAAATGAGACTTAGCCTGATTAAATAACTTGCTCAAGGTCAAAACTGAATGATGAGAGAAACTGGGTACAGAATACATGAGATCTTGCTCTCTATTATTTCTTACAACTGCATGTGAACCCACAAATATCTCAAAATTAGAAGTTTAATTTTAAGGGATTCACATATGTGACTCCAACACCTGTACTTTTTAAGCCACATCAGTACTAAATTGACCCTACTTTATTGTCATAGGGCCTTTCTTTCTCCACCTTGCCCATTTAGATGCTCTGACTTCATTAGAATTTTACAAAAGCCCAATTGGTTGTCCTCTATGGTGTGACTCTGTTTGAACCTTTCGAGAAGCCATTTGCCAGATCTGCTAGAAGCAGCAGAGGGCCATCCTGTAGGTTTTGGTGCCAAGAAGGAGCACAGTTAGGAAGGTAAGAGTCAATGGGCATTTTGCCTGGCTAAGGACTCTGGGATTGGACCCTCAATAGATATGCAAATTGAATTCTGTGTAATTTGTGCTTTTCAATAACCTCAGCATGTGTTGGATGTGTACAAAAAGAACCATAAAATAAAATTGCAGACAAAGAGGGGAGTCAGAACACAGAAAGGGGAAGAATTGGTTTATTCCACAAGCCAAACAATGGGTCATAATAAATTCGCCAGCCATTAGCTCTTTGGTTGCATGAAACAAAAAGATTGAAATGAAATGGGGAAAAAGAAAATCACAGTTAACTGTTAGGTGGCTGGCCTGCTTCCATTTGGCCAACCAGACAGATCACAGGATGAGCCAGGGAGCTGCCCGGGGGCATCTGCTACCTCCATGGGGCAACCCCCACTGGTTTGCAACCCAGCCATGGCTCTTCCATATGTTCAGGTGCCATTGGAGCAATTTTTCCTGAGGAAAAACATGCAATAAAAAGATCTGATTGTGTTTTAATCAACTATCAGTTAATCCATAGTTATATGCTCTTCCCCAAATTATATAGTATACAGTGCGTGAAAGGAAAAATGCAGAGATTGGTAAAGAGTAATAAAGTAAAAAAAAACAGAGAGACATGCAAAAAGAAGCTGAAAAAGAAGCAGAAAGAAAGAGAGAGAAAATGATAAAGATGACACTAACCAAAACTATTATGGCCAGTGTTGTTCCTCCCACCAGCAGAGCCATCATTATTTTTGGGTATTAACTATGGCTTCAAACCTCAGGGCAACTCTCCTCGGCATAACAGAGCTCTGGCAGCTCTCCACATACCTCCTAGGGGCGCAGTGAAGATCACTGTGAAACTGTTATCTTCTCTAAGCATGTCTCAATTACTAAACTTCCCACAGTAGTTTTTAGTTATCTTGTGATTTGTCCATCCTCCTAGTAGACTCCAAGGTCCTTAACAGTAGAATCTAGAATCCAACTATGTATTCTAAACACCAAGCATTAGGCCTGACCCATGTTAGGTAATCAATCAATATTTATAAAATTAAATGAACGAGTTTTGAAGGCTGGATGGAAGGATGGATGGATGGATGGATGGATGCATGGATGCATGGATGGATGCATGGATGGATGGATAGATGCCAAGCACTCTAATTTTTGCATTAGCCCAATGAGTTGGCTGTTATTGTTCCTGTTTTACAAATAAAGTAATGCCTAGAGAAACTGAAGTCTGACTCTTTACACTATAAAATAACATCACTCAAAGGAGACTCATATCCTGAGAAATAGAGGAAGACAAAGGTTGAGATAAGTTTCCAGAACAAATGGATGGTGGTGAAAAAGGAAGAGAATAAGAGAAACAAACATGGGGAAGAATTTGGGGCAGAGCTAAAAGGAGGTTCTGCTTGATGCCCTCATAATAGAGGATAAGGTTTTGGCTTTAATTGAAAAACAAATAATAAAGTCTAGGGTGAGCATAAGCCAGAAATGGATGCTGTCATATTAGCATAGAATCAGGAGCTTAAAAGAGACACCTAAATCCTATTTAGCTCTGATAGCAGGTAGACTGGGGCTGGGGATTTGCAAATAGGCCAAGGTCATTCCTGGTCGGTTTAATACAAAGTGAAAGTCAACAGAGATTTGATAAACAAACAGAAGTGCTCAGAGATTCTGGTGTTTACATTAAAAAGAGCAAAATAGGGAGGCAGGCTTGCTTGAGTGAGGCTGGAACAATCTCGCTCTTAAAGACATAAGCCCCATGGACCCTGTTTGCCATAATTTTCAGAGTAATATGATTTTTGACAAATTCATTAAGCAATAAGACATGACAGATTGTAAATTGCTTCACTGTTAATTTATGTCCACTATATTGTTAGGCATCCAGCCAACACTTGGTCTTATCTGAGAGCAAAGATATAAATTGCTGTGTTGTAGCCACAATCTGGAATGCTTTGTGAGGATCAGAAAATGCTCAAATCCTAGAATCTTCAACAAAGAAATGAGAATTCAATCTCTTTTTTGGGCATTTGCTCCCAATAAGAGCTCACTTTGAAACAGCCATCTCTCTTGAGGAGAATTTATCAGAGTCACAAGATTACATGTAGCTTGCTTTCTATAAAGTGGTAAACCCTGAGCTAAAGATAAGAAGTCATCACTTATATAGCACAGAAAAGGAGTAGTTCTAATCAGTTATAGAATAGTAGGGATGAGAGGAGAGGATCAGGTAAAGCTATAAGAAAAGATGGATTTTTAATTGGGTCCTAAAATAAACACAGGTATTCCCCAAAGGAAGTTCATTGCATTAAAACTCACAGAGGCATGAAAGTATGGTGTGTTCAAGGAGCTTGCACAATTTTGTGTGACTGTAACTCAGTGTGCATGGGGGAGAATTATTAGCAGGTTACAAAACAAATTTGTACAATATCTGTGCTAAACATCTAGGAACTGATTCAACAGTTCCCTTCTCTGCATCTCCATTGCCACTGCCTAATTAAAACTCTTATTTTTGCACTTGGAGATTGAAGACTCCCATGAAGAACAATTGGATTAACCATTAGTTATTAAAAAGGATGTAAACCTCAAGACTGGTTAGTTTGGGGCTCCTGGACCCAGTTCCAATGTGTATGTGGAGTTTCCTCACACCAACCAGCAGTTCTCAGACACCAGCATGTGTCTTCCTTCAAGAATTCAACTCTATTCTCCTGAATTCTGACACTATCTACTTGGAGAAAGCATCAGGTTCCACTGTAAAGAGCTCAGTTGCACAAGACAGCCCTCTACTTCAGATGGCAATTACAAGCCCAGGTTGTTAGCTGTACTTCTGACTGATCGGCTATAAATCAGAGGTTCCCAAAACCCCATCTTTGTATTTTGTTAATTTGCTACAGCAGCTCACAGAAGCCAGGGAAACTTTTTACTTACAAGATCACCTGCCTATTATATAAAATACATAATTCAGGAATAGTCAGATGCACAGGACAGTATGAGGAAATAAATGGTGCAGGGCTTCCGTGCTCACATGAAGCCTGCCACTCTGTCCCACATTTCCCTGAGTTCACCATGTAGAAGCTCTCCAAACCCTCTACTTCTGTTTTTTTATGGAGGTTTCATTACATAGGCATGATTTATTAAACTATTGGCTATTGGCTATTGATTCAGTCCCTCTTCTCTCCCAAAAGGTCTGAGGGTGAGACTGAAAATTCCAACTCTCTAATGACCTGTTTGGGTCTCCTAAGAACCAGACCCCACCTGTAAGCGTGATCCAAAAGTCACCTCATTAATGTAAAAAGAGATATTTTTATTACTCTCATCATAGGAAACTCCAGGGGTTTTGGGAGCTATGAGCCAGGAACTATGGACAAAGACCAAAGACATATGAGAAATATACTTAGATCATCTAAGTGATCAAATATGTATTTCTTATGAGTCATAATAACTCACTTGTTCACTAATGTGATATTTAGGTAACAAGCAATAATAAGGAACAATGGCTAAAAGGTATTGATTACCATTTTCAGGGTGACTTCTGGGAGGAGTTACTCTGCTCAGGGTGGAGTGCTGGACTGGAACACAACCCCTCAGGGGGAGCTTGTAGTGGGGAGATCTTCCAGGACTATTTCCTCAGAATCTAAGAAACAAGTTCAGGTCTCTTCCTTTTTGTCTAATCATCTGGGGCAAACGTTCAAGAAAGGCTTGAGTTTTGAACAACAAATAACTTCATGGCACCAGCCCAATGCCCTCTTTATTCTGTCAAGATCCGTCCACATATCCCTAACCTGAAATCAACAAACAGATTCAGCTCCATGGACTTGATTCCTCACTAAGCCCCCACTGGGTGTATGTAAAGAAAGGGGAAGAAATTGCAGAAACTGCTTCCTAACTTGTGGCAGCAGGGTTGAGGAATTTGTACTCTGAAAAGACCAGGAGACCTGGGTTTTACTCCTCCCTCTCACTCCCAAGCACTATGGCCTTGAGCAAAGACACATCACCTCTAAGCTGCTAGGGGAAGTAAAGTGAGATCTTGCATGTGAGAATACCTGGCACAAAATAGGACCTCAAAAGAGGCTTAATGAATCTAAATCTATAGTCAGCTAGCATGGATCTTGAGAAATAGGCAATGTTCATATGGAAAATGTCCACTAATTTGGAAAAGGTCTGCAGACCCAAGGAATAAGCTCAATGAAATCATCAGCATGACCTCTCGACATTATAGAGTGTTTTCAGTACTTTGTCCAGGTATTGTCACCCCCAGAGACCTTTTATTAGTTCCCATTTTATATTGATATTGTTCATGAAGTTGGCATGCTTTATTAGTCTTCTTCAACCTATACACAATGAGACAGGTCCCAGGAGGTGAAGGAAGTTTTGTTTCACATGAATCCAGCTACCTATGAAATGTCTTGAATCCTTGGGGATTTCTGACATGATTTAGATGTTCTTTGCTTGCCACTGCAGGAGGCTTTATACAGAAAAGCTTTCTTGTCTCTCATGAATGGGAAGCAGGCAAGGTGCTATAAACAGAATGCTGGTCTTGGTCTCAGCAGGCCAGGATTCAAAGGCTCAACTCTGTTGACTGGGAGCCTTCGGGCAAATTAATTTTTCTGAACCTCCAATTGCTCGTCTACAGTAAATATCACCTACTATTTGAGATTAATTCTTGACTCAAGTGATACAACTTGTGTGCAAGTACTTGACGAATCGTAAAGCACCCACAACTGTGAGGGCTACAACTTTCATCAGTGTTATTTATGGTGATGGAGTGTACAGGCTTTGCTGCTGCCTGTTAAATCTTTCAATCCTCATGTTCCCAGTTTCCCTTGGCCATTGTGTCTACCATTCAGGGTCACTGCAGGAGACATCATTCATTTCCAGATTATTCAGATGGGGAGACTAGGGAAACTATACAGAAAGTTGTGGGCAGAGTTAAGGGAATAAACAAGGGATGGTGAGGTGCCAGAGGCTACAGCAGTTGCCCCTGCAATGGCTAAAGGGACAAAGGGAGTTATAAAGGCTTCAGCCAGAGTGCAGTCAAGACCAGAGGCCTAAACAAGGATAAGCTACCCAAAGGGATTTAGTTCTTGTCTGATTCAGGACATCAAAACAGGGGAGACTGACTTCTCACTCCTTGAGCCCATTCATCTCCCAGAAGGGGCAGCCAGCAAGAGATCTGAAATAATGCAATTCACCTGGTCAAGCTCTCAAAGACCAAAGTCTTCATGGTCATCTGTTATATTCCATATGCTACTCTTCATATGTTTTATATACAGTATGTAGGCAACAGCATAGCTGCTGGTTGGGAGCAAGATTCTTAGTCATGCATGTCTGTGTTCAAACCTTCCCTGTCACTTCAAATCTGTATAAGTTGGGTAAACTATTTAAACTTCTCAGAACCTCAGTTTTTTTTTTTTGGTATTTTTTTAACCTGTTAAAGGGGATCTCTCAGGATAGCAATTTTATGGGATAATTTGAGTGTGAAATTCAGTAATATCTGTAAAGCACCTTCCAAGGTACATAGTAAGCACTCCTTAAATATTATTGATGTTGCTATTCTACTTTCCATGGACCTATTTTCTGCTGCTTCTCTCTCTCTCCCAAACTTCCACTCTGGAAATAGTTCTCCATGGAAACCCCACCCTTTTACACATTGAACTTATAATAATTTTACCACTTTTTCTAATTGAAACCTAGGTCTTTCTGCTAGATTTTTCAAAATTATTTATTTTATATTTGACTTCTTGGCCGCATTTAAACTGTTGACCATTTCTTTCCTTTAGAAAAGCCCTCTCCTCTTGTTTTTTGTGTTAGAATTCCCTAGTTTTCATTCTGCTTTAATAAACCATGTTCAAAACAGAATTTATTATTTTCCCCACACAACATGCTCCTTTCCTTTTACCTACATCACTCAATGGTTTAAACCTTTCTCACTTCCTATGTCCAAAAACCATGGAGCTACACACAGTAAACTTCTCAAGTCTCTCTATAGCCTATCTACTCTTCTCCATTCCTAAGAATAGCATATTTGTGTGAACCATCACCATCTCTTGGCAAATGTATTGCAATAACTTTCTAAGTGGTCTCTTATCTTTCCTTCTCCACCCATTTCTCACACTGTAGTTGGAAAAGTTATCCAAAGAAAAAAACTTTCTCATGTCATCCCCCTTATTAAAAACCCCTTAGTAATTCTCTATCACCTTCATTAGAAAACTCACTTTCCTAATTGCTAGAAAGAACCTCTACGACCTAACCCCCCACCAATGACTAGACACTCATTTAGAGTGACTCCCTTCTCTCACTTGACCCCAGTCTTACTAAATAACTTGCACATCTCCCAGCATTCCAACTTTCTCTCTTCTCTGAGTATGGTGGATGATGACCAGGATCCTCCACCTCCAATTTATACTTGGCTAACTCTCAATTGCTCTTTGCAACTCAACTTAGATGCCATTTTCTCTGTTAACCTTTCCCGGCCCTGAAATTCTAATTTAGTTGTGCTGCCTAGGTGTGCCCCAATGACTTAAAGTGTGAATTCTATGAAGGCAGGGATCACATTGGCTTTTGTTCATATTGTTTAACTTTTGTACTCAGCACCTGACACTTTTTAATAAGGCATAATTTGGCACTACACAAAATTCAATGCCTGATCTCCATATTCCCATAAGCTCAGTGCTGTGACTCTAGGATTATCTCCCAAATAGAGAAAAAATTGGGGAGAAAAAAGCATGGTCTTGATGTTGAATCAGTTAAGTTCTAGACACATCTCTAATGCTACAGGAAGCATTTTAGAAGATGCCAATTCAGAGAACTTCAGGAACCTTGTTCAAGTTCACAAAACAATACATCAATTGGTGTGAAATGCTGGGAAATGGCACACACTTTCAAAGAAAGCTATTAATAAGGCAAATATTAATTTTATTTTGACATAAAATAAGCAATGAAGCACTTGTTTTGCTGTGTTCTAGAGAAGTTTTTCTCTTAGGGAAGCCAATAAGTCTATTTACCACTGGGTCCTCTATCTAAATGCACAGATTTCACCACTGGGTCAAATCATAAGTGTCCATATTTTTGTCTCTAACACAATTTTTTAACCAAAAAGAACTGTACTAAATGCTTTGGAACACATGTTATAAAAATATGATTTATTATCCTTTTCTTTCTTTAGTTTCACCCTTTACTCCCAGTTAAGCTTCCTTATTTTATGAGAAATACTTCTACTAAATAAATTCCAGTTATAGAACAAGAATATACATCTTTAAGAATAAAAAGTCTTGAGTTTCAGAGTTAAGGCTTAACAAGTATATTTTCCAAACTAGAGATGATAAAATGAATACATATGGAGTTACAGACTTTTATTCTACTGAGAACAAGTAGTTTATCTCTAAAGCACCACATAGCAGTACACAGAGACACTAAACCCTAATATAATCTCAAGAATATGTGTCTATAGTTATTACCAATGGATAAGTCATTATAGGAACCCTCACCTTCTACTTCTAAATCCCAGCCTTTTTCCAACACACTGCACTGTCTTCCTTCAGACAATGGAAAAGAAATAAGCATTGTGAGTCTTATACTATAATCACTAAGTTAACAATGGAACATGTTTATCATTGTCAGTGTCAGATAGTATATAATCAATTATTCAATACTGGGAATAAACACTGGAGGAATTAAGAAGGAATAGAATGCAGGTTTCTTGAAACTTTTTAGAAAGATGGAGTATTAGAAAAGGGAAATTCCAAGCCATAGAAGGGCTTTATGAAGGCAACAGAGGCATAAGTCAGCCATAGCATATTTCAGGGAAAGAGCAAACACATATGTATTAAAAATAAACTTGTATAGCAATGGTCCACCCTTTGAACAGAATAGTTAGTATTAAAATCAACATCTATCTGGCTGGTGTGGCTCAGTGAATTGGCTCCAGCCTGTGAACACAAAGGTTGCTGGTTTGATTCCCCAGCCAGGGCACGTAACCAGGTTGCAAGCCAGGTCTCCACTCAGGTCCCCAGCTGGTGGCAGATGAAAGGCAACTGTACATTGATGCTTCTCTCCCATTCTTCCTCCCTCCCTGCCCTTCACTCTGAAAATAATGAATAAAATCTTAAAAAAAAAAAAAAAATCCACATCCAGCTCAATGTCCAGCTTTGGGAGAAAACTATCTTTAATTTAATTTAATTACCTTTTTTGAGTGACATTATGCTGCATGAACATTCCTCAAAACTAGAAACTAAGTAAATGATTTTAGTTAGCATTTATTGCCCACTTCCTACAGGTATTCACTGTAGTCAGTGTTTTGCATGCCTTGTTGCACAGAATCTGCACAAGAAGCCTGTGTGCTGGGTACAAACATGCTTCCCTTTTCACCATGAAGAAACTCAAGCCAGAAAGTTAAGATATATTTCCAAGTAACAGAGTAATTAAGCCCGGATTCGATGCAGGTCATTCTGGTTCTAGAACCTGAGCCTATAACTTCCATAGCAGTTAGCCTCTCATAACACTTCCAGGATCATATCTGATGGTTTGAAAGTGGGACTTTGCTTCTTAAATGTTGACACTCAGCCCTCCTCTCCTTCATGGTTCTTAGCTAAGGAAGTTTGTGCACAAAATAAGTTGTAGAAAAGAAACAAGCTAAGTGATTGCCAAATTTAGGGTCTATCCAGTAGCTTGGGCGTATTATGTGGCTGACACTGGTAGGTATAAGAAGGGCTTCCCACTTTTGGCTGTATCTAGGGTGCTGCAAAGCAGAACCAACTGACATGTCCACAAAGGCCCAAGAGCAAAAAAAAAGCCAGACTGCCCGCTTGGAGCAGGTAAGGGTGTGATGGCTGAACAACAATAAAAAATGCAAGGCAACAAGTAGAGACCAAAACTCCGGATACATTGGATCAGATCTTCTCCCACGTCTATATAGAGAGATAGCCTGGAATATTAGTTTCCCTGCAGGCAAGTACAGAACCATGGGAGCAGAGGCAGGGCATCCCCCTCCACACATGTACACACATTCAAGGATGAAACCATACATTCAAATAGCTTCTGCAGTTCCCTAAGCATTTTAACATTTGTTATTCCATTTGAACTTCACAAGAGTCTCTGGAGGATAAAACCAATGCATAGAGGTCAAGTGACTTTCCTAAAATCAGACAGCTAGTAAATTAGGTATTTATCCTCCCTAATTCTACCTACACCCTGCTAATGTCACAGGGACAATTCTTATCTCACTGTTGAATATACAATGTGAACAGATCAGAAAGGGATGAGGACCATTATTAGAGTGTGGTAGGCCATTTAGACACATTCTAATTCCAACATCTCCCCTAGGTCTTAGTTCAATTTTTAGATGATTAAAAAAGCAGAAAAGAAATGTTACACACAGCACAGCTATTGGTCCTGCCCCAACTATAACTTATTTTTTAAGATACCAACTGTAAAGTATCTCAATGGTTCTATTACTAAAGTAAACTCAAGCATAAACAATTCTTCATGTAAAAAATATTTTTTTCATTGTTTCTAAAAATGTCTTTTTCAAGCCACACCTTCATGTGACCGATGATCAGTAGCCTTTGGCTTGTTCAGGGCACAACCTGCATGGTCTCTATAGAAACATTCTTCCACCTGTTTATGCCATATTACCTCAAACCCCACACAATTACTGAATCAGTGATCCCAAGTATTATCCACTTGTCCTTTTCTTTAGTTTTTTAAAGTTAAGTATAGTTGACATATAACATTTTGTACGTTTAAGGGATACAATGTAATTATTTGATACACTTATGTATAACAATTTGATTATCACCATAGTATTAGCTAACACCTGTCACATCACATAATTATCATCTTTGTGT
The DNA here is from genome assembly GCA_004026585.1 of Noctilio leporinus. Taxonomy (NCBI): domain Eukaryota; kingdom Metazoa; phylum Chordata; class Mammalia; order Chiroptera; family Noctilionidae; genus Noctilio; species Noctilio leporinus. Next base: position 48,380 of record PVIW01004729.1, on the reverse strand, counting down.
GGTGAGAGAAATTAGATCTAGTCTCTTAGCAACTTTGAAGTTTATAATACAGTATTGTTGACAACAAGCACTATGCTGCACATCAGGTCTCCAAAACTCATTTTTCTACTGTTGTAACTTTATACCCTTAAACAACTCCCAAATTCCCCCAATCCCAGCCTCGGGTAACCACTATTGTACTTCCTATGTTTACAAGTTTCTTTTTTTCATATTTTCTATATAAGTGATACAATACAGTATCTATCTTTCTCATCTGAAATATCACTTAGTATAACACCTTCAAGGTCCACCATGCTGTTGCTATCTTAAAACAGATATCGAGCACATACTATGTGCAAGCCCAAAGCTAGGTTCTAGCAGTAACAACAATGCACAAGACACATTTCCTGCCAACACAGTTGAGTGGGGTGAAGAGACAAGCAAACATACATTTACAATTCGATGTGACAACTGTTTTGACACAGAAAAACATATTAAGAACGTTTTTTAATAGCACTTGCTTCGATCGGTTGTTGTGAAGATTGAATGAATTAATGTACAAGAAGCACTTAGAATGGTACCAAGACCAAGTGCTTCTTATGCAATAATTCATCCAAACTTCACATTGACAATATGACATAAGTGCTATTATTAAGCCGGTTTTACAGAAAAACTAAGGCACAAAGTAGATAAGCAATTTTACATAGATTTAGAATGCCTTTGTGGTGGTACTTGGCTCTGAACCTGACAGATTCCAGAACCAACAAGATTTAATCACTGCCCAATGCTACCTGTCTGGGGATAAATACAAGGAGTTGTGGAAGCCAAAGTGGAGGGAATCTAGTCCAGGATGGTGTCACAGAATGGTACACAAATCCTGTCTGGGTTACATAATTCAGTCTCTGTTCATGCTAATACTGAAGTGAATGCTGAGCTCCGACCTCCAGTGCCTCCCCTCAGAAGTGAAGCTGTGCATCAATCCAACCAACACAGATAATTTCACATCAGCCTGTCATATTATTAGTCAGTTAAGCTTTGGGAAACTGACAAAGAAGCAGATGTTATGAATATTATTTGTGGTATAAATATCATAATGATATTCAGTTGTCAAAATCATCTTCTTTCTTAGCTGAAAATGAGCATTTTATGTGGGAAATCTCATACAAAGCCAAGTTGTAGCCAAGGGGAAGAGGAGAGGTAAACATAAGAAGGCCAAGGGAAAGGACATGGAAGCAGAGGACGAATGTTTAGTCTGTGTCTAAGAGTCTGCAGAGAACATGTGCAATCTGGGGAGATTCAGGGAAGACCTGTCAAGACCAGGCACTCTCTCTCTAGAGGTCTGAATGTTGCATATTCAGAAAGCATCAGAGGGCACTCTCTGAATTAGGTTGACCTCTGGCTCCCACCGTGGAATGGCAGAGGGAAGCAACAGAGAGACCGCTATCTGCTAAGCACTTACCCCAAGTTCTTTACATTCATCATTTAATCTTCAGAATAATATTGCAAGAGAAATATTTTGTGTCCTTCTTGCAATTGAACAAACGAGATTCAGAAATGTGCCCAAAATTATGCTTGTAAGTCACAGAGTCAGAATTTGAATCTACTTCTGACTACCACTGAGGCCCTTTCGAAAATTATAAATTAAGATAAAATAAAATCCTAAATCACTAAGAAAGTAGAGTTAAAAAATCTGTTAATCTATTATTCACATAATCACTCCTAGAAGACTGGGGGTAAAGGGAGGTCCTCACAGCCAAACCCTAACATATCCTTCTCATGTTAACCATATCCACACTCCTCTGGGCAAACTGTCCTGTCTGATCCAGAAAGTAAATGTGCTAAGTGTGTGTGTGTGTGTGTGTGTGTGTGTGTGTGTGTGGTGTATGTGTGTGTTTGCTGAGGGTGGGGAGGGAATGCACTCTAGAACCTTGGTCTAAAGTCTCTTTCATTGTTACAGGTTAGTTTTCTCTAGCTCTGTTCTCCTTCCCAAATTAGAAGTGCAAATATGGTCATATCTCTTTTAGTATTATAATGAATTGCTATGGGGCCAGCTTGACAGCTAAAAAGGGAAAACAGTATCTCCACATTGAAATACCTTACTTATGAGCTTTACAGTAAACTAGTAAAGCTATAATAATTTAGACTGGCATACATATCAGTGGAATAATGTCAAATTACAAAATAAACTCAAATACATAGAGGAATTTAGTATATGATAAGTGGCATTTCAGTTTGGGGAAAACTTGATCAGTGAATAAACAGAATTAGTGTGGTAGTGTAATTTGGAGGATGTAAAAATTGGATCCCTACTTCATGCCTTGCACACAAATAAATTCTACAGGCATCAAAATAAAAAATTTTATATAATTTAAAATAAAACTATAAAATACCAGAAGAACATATATTATTTAACAACATAGGAGTAGGAAAACACTTTTAAAGAATAACACAGAATTCTGAAATTTTAAGCAAATCAGTAAGTTTGACCACATAAAAATAAAATATTTATGAAAGGCTAAAAACAGTCAGAAGACAAATGAAATATTTGGGAAAATATATTTGCAAGTCATATCACAACAAAGGGATCATTTATTATACGAAGAGTATTCGGAGAACACTAAGACAAAATATCAGTAATCCCACTGAAAATGGTTAAACTGAATGTATACGGTGTACAGAAGAATACAAATGAGTTATTAAAATAAGAAATGATGTTTAATTTCACTCATAATGAGAAAATATACTGAGGGGACACTTAAAAAACTGGCAATGATTCATTGTTTGGTAACACATTCGGATGGTAAGGGAAGCACTCTTGGATATTGTTGGTGGGATTGTACATTGCTACAAATGCTACAGAAGGACAAACTGGAAGTCTCTCTCAGAATTACACAGGTATATACCCTTCAGCTTACCACCTGAAACATCAAAGAGGCCAATGTGCCCGCAGCAGGGAAAACCAAACAGAGAAGAGTAGAAATAGGAATGAGGGGTAAGCAAGACCAGATCACAAGGGGCCTTGGAGACTGTGTTATGACTTAGACTTCCACCCTGAACAAGGTGGGAAACAAGTGAAGGGTTTTGAGTAGAGAGCATCAGAATGTTATTTTGGACCTGTTAAATGGAAATGTCAGGATGGATATATAAAGTTGGACTTTACAAAAGGGAAAGAGGATGGACATATATACCTAGAAGTCATAAAGTTTCTCTGCTCCAAATGAGTGACTCTGTGGGGTTATGGGTTCTTTGGAGTCCTTTTTTGTCAATGCACTTTGGTCAAGTCCATCCCAATCTACTTGGTCGAGCTCCTTACCTTCACATCATGCAAAGTAGGTGACTGGCTATGTACTCTACCTCAGCAGGCAGATTGATCTATGGATCAATCATGCCTAAACTCCATATGTCAAAGGATCTATGACACATAACTTTCACAAAGTCACCTACATGTAAGCCCATTTATGCTTTTCTGCTAGGACTCTAGATGCCTGTTCATCTTAACTTTATATTTTATTAATCAGGAGGAATCACTTAATTAAATTTCCTCTGAACTAAAAGGGCCTTTGTGTACCCACACATAGCTATACACATTGTTTAATCTCACTAAGTTTGTAGTTATTATGCCTTACTAAGACTTTCATACTTTTTTTTATAACCTCTCACTTCCTTTTGTACACTTCTTAAACATTTTCCCATCTTTGTCTATTCCTCCCCCAATAAAATCTTGATAATTCATCTGCTTTCTGTTTAAAAATATGTTATCAATGTTTAAGACCTAAAAATCAAGGCCCAGCCTTTTCACTTACAGCTAAGTAACCATAAGAAAGTCACATTATTGCTGTAAGCCTCAATTTCCTTACTTTATAATGAATTCCTATTTCTAAGAATAGAACAATTTACATTTTTTGGTTTTTTTATAGTTTTCAATTGAAATTGATAATTATGAAGATGTTACTTATCTGGTTATGCCCTGGTTAACTATGAACTTTTCATGCTGTTTTCAGGGCAAGAAGGAAAAAACTGGCAAATGAAGGTAGAAGTGTGAAAAGAACCCCTAGCATATGTGTAGTAGAAAGAACATATGTATCATTATTAGTACCATTATTATTATTAGAATGAATTGGCCATTAATTAATTAGCTGTGTGACCTTGTGAAAATTTACCTAAACTTGCTGAGAGACTGATAGCTAATCTGTGAAACATAGATAATAATAACTACATTCCTGTGATTGCTATAAGGATATTTAAATGTGGTAAGGATAGGCCTAAGTTCTGTGTGTGCTCTCTTGACAGTAACACAAAACACCTTGTAAACTTATATTATTCTTATCACCACCTAGGAGGAAGGCCACCTAGAGCAGGGCAGGTGAAGGTTCCAGGGAGAAACTGAGCACCAGGTCTAGGCAAACCAAGAATTAGGGTACAGTATTCAAAAGTTAAGTAAAAAGAATAAATAAAAATAAATAAGTATAATGGAAATTCAGGCTTGAAATAGCAACATTTCACCCAGGTCAAGCTAGAAACAAACATGTATTGAGCTTGTTTGCTTGAGGGAGGTGGTAAAACTTTATAGTTATCAAGGGGTCGAACTTTATAAAAAGATAGGCATGGGTTTGAATCCTGAATCTGAAACATACTGGCTTTGTAACTTCTGTTCCCCAAACCCAAATTTCTCATCCACAAAGAAAAAGATGAAAGTGATAGAATTGGGTCATTGAAACCTTGCCCAAAAGCCCAATGATATCATATTTATTGTGGTCTCAAAAGACGTGCCCTGAGAGACAGAACACCATGGAGAGAAACGTTCAGTCCCTGGAGACAGGTCTTGCGTGAACCCTTGCTTAGGTATTTACTATGTGACCTGAGAGAAGTTTCTTAAATTTTCTTAAACTTTCTGAACCTGAGTGTCCTCAGCTATTAATTAAAGATAATAATAACTTCTAATTGCTATCAGGTAGGCAAAAAACTATCACAATAACTGATGCCTAGCATGAACTTTAAAAATGGCTGAGCTTTACCAGACACTGCGTTACTTGTGGGGGACACAGTGTGAACAAGAATACATTTCATGCTATCCAATGTGACTTACAGCTATTTAAAGAAAGTGCTCTGTTCATCCACCCCTTTCCACTCATCTTCTCTTCTCCACTTTCTTAGCTACTACTCCCATGACAAGGTTTCTCTGCACAATCCTCTTCTCCCTGGTCTTCACTAGATGAGTTCTGTTTTATCAATGCTTCAAAATATAGCACCCAGAACTAAAGCTATCCAACCAGAACATGGTCAACTTAGAATATTATGATAAGAGAATTTGGCCTGGGCTTTAACCTATATCTCAGCTGATCCAGCCAACTTCTCTGTTGATTTCTATACCCCTGCTACAGTCAGAGGAAACTATTCTTGGAGCTGTTGAACTCATTAGGAGGGTGTATAGCCTGAGCATGTATTTACTTATTTTAAGCAAGCTTAAAACTAAGGAAGCAAAGGTCCTATATGCGGATCCAAAGTAGAATCATGGAGCGGGAGTCCATTACACCTCCTTGTTCTTTAAGCTGGGCTTGCCCTTGGTATCACCGAGAAGACAGATGTTTCTATCTGGAGGGGAAAAAATTAACATGACTAACAGTAGAAATACTTGCCCAGGAAGAAATAAGTTTCGAGTATATTTTAAAGTCAGACTCTCTAGTAAAGCTGAAAATATTTTTATTATTAATGCCACATATCCTCTTTTACAACTCATAAATCCTCCCAGAGAAACAGTGGAGTAAGAGGCGGGATTACATGGTCTGATGAGGGCATTCTTCTACTAATGCCTTCAGGTAACCTGAAGGGTCATCAAATCAGCAGCTTTAAGACAGTCAACAGGTGGTCACTCCAACCTCAGAATTTAAACAACCTTTTTTCAAATTAGAAAAAAACAAAAGGATTCCTAAACTAAAGATCATTCCCAAGGACTATTTCCTGCTCTTTGATTTATGTGCCTAGGCCTGAGTGTCAATAGCCTGAGAAATCAGAGCTGGATTAAAGAGATGAGCTTAGCATGAAATTCACATTTTGTTTTATGAAAGCATCAAGGTTTGAATGGCTCGGCACCTCTTTAATCAAACCAGAGCTGCTCGGTCCAGGGCTTTGTAAGCGTGCTAATTAGGAATATGCCAGAGACTTACCTGGTTAATCAAATGATTAATCACTTGGTAGACTTCATTCTCCTTGTTTCCTAGCTGTCTTTGGCTTCCCTATTTGGTTTTTGTATTGGGGGAGAGGGGGGAATTAGCATTTTAATAGCTGGTAGTCACCATTCAGGGTAAAAAAATGGCATTGTCCCATTTTAACCATTTTTTGTACAAATAAAAATGAGACAGAGGAAATTCTTTTCTAGGATAATGGAAAGAATAGTCCTCAACCATGGCTTGACCAAGAAATGTTAAGTCTTTCAGAGAAAACATGATGTTACAGTAGAAGAGGATTTGAAGTGCTATGGAAAGTCTGAGCATTCCTTTACATATACAATCCTGGTTGGAGTAAAGGTTTTTGAACCTTTTCAGAAGGTGTACATGACTGCAAGTAAACTAGATTTCCATTTTTCTTCCTATTACTTAATTTTTAATATTTACAGTAACAGGGACAAGAAAGGTGGCCATTTTGGCAAACTCTAATATAGAGAATAAAAATGCATATTTCATAGTTTCACTGAGCAATTGATTAAGTTACCTTGACCTACACCATCAAGACCTCCAAGTTTTGGAACAAGGCATATTGAAATACATACATCTTAACCAAAATGTGCCAGCTCTGATCTTTTCTGGATTAATGTTATTCTTAAACTTTACATACCTAAACTGTAAAGGAGTTCAATTATCTTTTTTCAGAGATAATAACAAAATGGTCTGATTTCAATTCAATATCTTAAAAAGCTTGTCAATCATAAAAACGTATAAATAGCTAAGAATCATAATAAAATCATCAGTTACCAACAACTCTGCCATTGTCTCTACAGTCACCCATGACAACCTGTCCTCCCAGTCTGTTGATATGATAGATCAGCCCATCCTTCAGACCCCTATGGATCTTTATCATGCACCATAGGAATGCATCTCTGATAATCCCAATGGAATTTTAAATGATGATAGCATAATAATTAAAATATGTTTACAATATACTGTGCACCTGAAACTAATACAAACTAATGTTTACTATGAAAGGTAATTTTTTAAAATTAAGAAAAAATGTGTTTACAATCATTCCTTTCATTTAGACTCCCATGTAAATTGTCTACCATTATCATCCACATAGAATTCCCATGTGTAGTTCCAAGGAGGTGATCAGATAAGTATTTTACTTTATGCAGGGTCGGTGAAGGTAAATCCTGAAGGTAAGTGGGAATGATGTCAACGGTCAATATGCCTCTGTCCTCTAGGATGGGTGATTCTTAGTTTCTCTAGAAATAGCAACATCACTTGGTGAAATATTTCAAACTGCAAAATTTGTTGCCTATTCAAAGACTCTGATCTTTTTCCATAATAAACCACTATTTCTAAGTGAGTCAAGCACTTTAGGGGTAGTATGTGAGTAGTGTGTGTGTGTGTATGTGTGTGTGTCCGTGCATGCGTGTGTATTTGAGTCAAGGGAGAGCAGAGGATTGATAAACCTGACTAGGTACACTAAAAAGCAAGTAGAAATTTTAAGCAAAGGAGTAGTATCATTACTTTAGGGCAAAATGGAGAGAAAACTTGGGCAAGGTGAACATCCAACTAAAGGGATCAGAATTCATTCATTGTTTCTTCATTAATTACTGTCCCAGATTCTCTTTTTTTTTTTTTTGTCCCAGATTCTTTAGAAGCTTATAATGTAGGCAGGAATTAGTTCTTGAGATGAAAGCTTTGATTGCTACAAAGACTCATAAGTGAAGATTTTTTTAACAAATGCTTCTAAGTTCAAGGACTCTTGGATAACTTGAAGAGTCATCAAAAGAGAATTCAAGATAAAGACTAAGTCTCTACTCTGTTGTCCAGGGCAGTTATGAGCCCAGGTAGAGGTCCTAGGGGAGGACAAGCCTATCCTGTGACCAGGAGCAGCCCTGGAAATGTTGTGACTTAGGTTGTTATTAGCTTCCCCTCCAATTTTACCCATGTCCAATCAGTTATCTACTAGCCTCTAGAATGATCTTTCTAAACACAGTCTGTCCTCAGTATTCATAATAAATTTAAGCTGCCTTGGACCAGCCATGAGGTTGTCCCTGACCTTTCCCTACTGCCCTCCTCCATTATTCGTTGCCTATACTATTTGCTCCTGGATCACATTTACCCCAATAAGGGAAACTTTTGTGGCAAGTTGCCCCACTCATTAGACCAACACTAACCACCTTCAAGACCTCTCTGCAAGTAGTTTCTGAAATTCTATAGGTATGTCTCACCTCTAGACAAGTCCACACCTGGACACTGGGTATCATGGTGCTCACTGCTCCTCTGTGGCACTCAGTCAAGCCTTAGACCAAAGTTCATAGCTGTTCTACCTCTGCTCTGCCATTATCACCTTCAATGACTCAAAGACTTCGATGTACCAAAGCTTCAGTGCAATGTTACGGTCAAATTATTACCAAACAGCAAGTTGGGGTCCTGCTGCTCACTGCTACCCTCTGGCAAAATTCCAGAGGCAAAGTTGGGAAGCTTTTAAATAATTCTTGTGGAAATATTTCCATCAGAATTCATCACTTAGGCCTATCAATTAAGGCTAAACTCTGTTACAGCTTTAATCATTTAAGGCTAAACTCTAACACCTGGGTTCACCTGTTTTTAGTTATTTTATTTCTATTGGGTTAGTTTTACAAGCTAAAACAACGTAAGATACACAAGTTACACAATTTTGGAAGAATTGTGTAACTTGTGTGAGGCAGGCTCTGCCTCACATTTCATCTCTAGAACATCCAAAGAATAAACATGCCGCCCTCTGCCAGGCCAGCCTGACCCTAGGCTGTGCCCAGAGTTCCTTCCCACACAAGTTTCCACTGGGAAACTCAGGCAACTGCAGCAAGATCATCCAGGCATTCTTGAAGAAGAGCCCATAAGCCAGAGAGGGGCAGCCCAGGAGCCAGAGATCTCCTGAACCTAGCCTTCTTTTATTTCAACTCTTCCAGTTCATAATTCCACACACTCTGGAGGTATTCAGCTTCTCAGCCAATCCCGTCCTAGGCTGTTTACCGTTGCCTTGGGCAACCTTCTCCTACTGCCCATCCCTACTTCTTCCTGGTGATCTAATCAGATCTCTCTGTATCAAAATGGAGACGACTATTTCTTTTGTATAAATCTCCAAGAATTGGAGGAGGGGTGCCAAAATGTATATATATATCTTTCACCCCAAAATTTACAGAGGTTTAAACAAAGCAGCTATTTCTGTTTTTATACATGGCAACAATGTGCTTCCTAATACAGCCTTACAAGAACCTATAGCAAAGTAGTAGACAAAGACAAAAGGCAAGCACTGCACTAAGTTAGGGATTCCTTTCCCTGGCCTCTGAAGGTGAAGATTGTTACTATATCAAGGTCTTTCAATGGGATTCCTTCTCACCCGAGGATGTTTTTTCCTTAATATCTGTTAGTTCCTCTCTATAACCTGAGGTCATTCTACTGACACTCCAGACATGCTCAAATTGCTCAAACGTTTCTGTCTGGATCCTACACATGAAAACATCATGATTTCTTTCACAGGAGGATCCCCAATATCCTGTAAAATAGAGTTGCACCAGTCCTGAACCTGCAGTTTTCCAGACGCTCTCCAACATGCCCGAATCCTGAGCAGACATGGCCCATGCGCAAGCTGAGACCCAAGTTCACCTTAATTTATGGGTTGGGGAGAAGAATAAAGTCTCCCGGAAAAAGGAGGCATTTGAGCCACATTTTGAAGGAAATGTAGGATTTATGCAAACACTGCATCAAATGATTCATAAAGAGAAAGTATGACAGAGAAAACAGAACCATTATGGGAGCAAAATATCCAAACAATCCATTTAAATCAGATTTTTGTTGTCCAGAGAAAGGTATCCTAACATTCTTTAAGAACACAGAGACTCAAAGTCACTACTTAATCAACATTGTCAAATGAGTAAACGAATGGGTGAACTGTTTTGTTTTCTTTAAGCAAATTAAATTTAACTCTGAGCTCGTACTTGCTAAGGTCAGGGAGGATTCAGTTTCAGTCATTTTTGGCGAGGATTTCCTTTCCTTCCTCAGATTTTAAAAACAACCTTGGAGGCTCAAATGGTATTCACAAAATGGGGGTTTACTACGCAGTATTCACTATGTGCATAGTGGTTGTTCTATGCATGATGCTACTGGGCAAACAGCCCTCCAGCACCTGGTGGGTGACGGTGCTGAACGCAGGCTCAGAGGTGGTCCCTCAGGCACCCTCTGCCCTCTACACCACTCAGCCTCAGACCCACCATGGCTCCAAAGCATCCATGTTAGCAACCGGCTCCCACAAGCCTCCCCCAGACATCTCCCCCTATCAGATTTTGTACACAGAGGTAACACCCAAAATGCTACTAATTCTGCCTCAGTCAGAGAAAAGGAAAATCCATGCTTTGACTCTGTATGAACCTCCCCTATTTTCCTGAACCACAACACTGTCCTCTCTCCATGAATGTATGAGCCCAAATGGAATCATGGGTGTTTTTCTGCAGACATTTCCCCATTTCTGCTTTTAACCCCAACACAGAAGCGCTATTAACAATTCCTTAGACAAGGAATCCAAACTCACAACAGAGATTTGGCTCTCATACTAAGCGAAGGGAACACACCTCTTATGCTTTCCATTGTGTCTAGCGGCCAGAAGAAACCCCAAAATAATGCTGCAGTGTGGTAATATTTTGCCCCCACCCCCCCAACATTGCATTAGTTCCTATGAGACTGTGGATAACAGGCCCTAGTAAGAACTCTGAATCTGGAGTTGGAAGACTCTACCATCCTGGACCTATTTCAGCTCATCAAAGCTCCATTTTCTTTTATGTGAAAGTAGTTCCGTTGACCTCTGAGACCATCATGGAGATCAACTGAGAAAGGGCTTTTTTAGATGCTGAGGGCTAGACAGAATGCATGGCAGTGTGGCCCATGCCAAAAGTCAGCAGAAACCTAGATTAGCTGTCCCATGACTTTAAAAGAAAGTCTTTCAAGTTGCAGTGACCCTTCTTGCCTCAGAACTGATATCTACATCCTCCTGGGCTAGTTCTGCTGTTTTGGAATCTTGGAGAGAGAACGGGCCCTAGTGGCAACCCACAGTAACGCCAGGCAGAAATGTGATCCCCAGGCCACTGCGGGGCAGGAAAGCGGGCCTATCACCTGCACACTGTTTTCTGTGGGGCCCAAGAGCTGAAAGGCAGCTTTGTTCTGCCACCAGGTGAGCTGCAAGACGAAGGTGCATCTCCAGCCACTGCTGCCAAGACCTTCACAAAGCACTCATTGAGAGGTGTACTCCTGGCCAGGCCTTCTGATGCTGCCTGGGACTTATTGGGTTGCCTGCACAGAGATTATTTCCCTGCCAGGGCACCCCCCACTGCTGACCCCGCTCCTGCACAATGCCACTCGGAGGGCACGGGTAGAATATTACATTCCAGAGAGAAAAGGCAATGCTCAGGCTGAAAAGACCCGGCTGCAGTGTAGGACACTCCTCTTTCACCACAGAGCTCCCTGTGTCCCTACAGACAATAGGCCTCTGTGCAGTCCCATCTCCTAATGCAAGGACAGACAGCTTACATGTTTTCATCTTTGGAAACTTCAAACTGCTCAGTACCCAGGAACAGCCGTAAAAGGAAGCGTCTGTCTAAGAGGGAAGGGGAGAAGAAAAGGTGAGGGTTGTTCCTTCAAAATAATCTCCCAGACGGGCTTATTTATTTTGAGGGCAATGCCAGATTTTGCCAGTTTATAGTTTCATTCACTTCATCAGTCAATACTTCAAAAACTATAGGTTATCACTATGTGCTTGGCATCTTGCTAAGGTCTTTTACTAGAGGTACATAGCCCTAAAGGGGAAGATTAAATAAGAGCGCCCTTCCCTTAAACAGATGGTATCCACATACCTGAATAAGCATTTTTTTTTTTTTTTATTGTTTTGTGTTGGGCATCCTTTTCCCCACACTATGCAGCACCTGATCTTTGATCTTCCTGACTCCTGAATCTCTTCTAATGCATCATCATGTGAAAAGAAAGTCAAAATGTAGGGTTTCCCAGGCAATCTCTTACTGATGGGAATATAAAATAGTACAACCCCTAGAGCAAATAATTTGTCAATATACAACAAAACTACATATGTATTTACCTTTCAACCCAAAAAATCTTTGAAAAATTTACCCTAAATATACACTTCTAATAACACAAAACTACATATAAATAAAGTTATTCAGTGTAGTATCACTTTTATTTGCAAAATATGGGAAATGACCTTAATGTCCAAGCACAGAAGGAAATTGGTTGAATAAACTATAGCATTACACAATGCAGTACTATGCTGTTACACAAAATAATGATGATCTTTATGCAATGACATGGAGTGATTCCCAGGAGATATTTTTAAGTGACAAAAGCACAATGCAAAATAACATATATATTAAATAAAAGGAGAAGTAAGGAAAGATAATAAACCTGCTTACCTTCACCAACAAGAGAGAATAAACTGAAAATAATTGAGTTGGTTGCCCAGAGGTTGAGGAAACAGAAGTAAGGGAGTGACCCTCCTCTGGGTATAGCTTTTTATACAGTTTTGACTTTTGGATTCTATAATTTAGGAGGTTAAAAATATGCTATAAAGGATATTATTGGGCCAACTGACAAAATTAGAATAAAAATAGCAGATTATATCAAAAATTTTTATCAGTGTTTACTGAAGTTGACAAGCATATTGTTGTTATGTAAGAGAATGTTAATGTTCCTAGCAAATAGACATTGCAATATTTAGTGTGAAAGCTATAATAGATGTAACTTACATCAAATGGTTCAGAAAAATTGTGAGTGTGTATATGGAGAAAAGAGAGAAAATTATAAAGCAAATGGAACTGAATGTTAACAATAGAAGAATCTGGAAAAAAGGGCTTATGCTTATCTTTTATACTAACCTTATTCTTGTGATTTTTTTCTTATGTTTGAAATTATGTACAACTTAAAGCTTTTTAATGTTGGGCTGGGTCTCCATTGATTACATATGAAAAGAGAAATGTGAACCTGATTGCCTTACACTATCCTGATGCTTTAGTTGCTATCAGAACTGCTGAATACAACAGCCTCACGGTCTATTATATGGTCTTCCTCCAGTTATTCTCAAGATTTTGACAGATAAAGATACATCCTGGGTGCACTTTTTACTGCACTAGGCAGAGCCTAAGGTAAAGGAAGATAAAGATTGTCCTTGTTCAGGCTAAGAGGGCTTAGAACTTGAGCAATTTGGAATAAGAATAGTTGCAACATCATTCACCAGCATTAGGCCAAGAACTTAATGAATATTACCTTATTTATTCCTCCCAATACACTGAGAGAGAAGCAGTAATATTATTGAGAAGGCAGCTAAGACATATTGGGTTTAAACTATGAAAAGTCATGCCTGGACTTCAGATGGTCTAGTCTCAATTCCTGTGTTCTTTAACCTTTATAATACAATGCCTACTCCAAAGGTAAAGAGATGAGGCTGACCTGGCATATCTTAACATTCCACAGGCCTTGGTTCAGAAATCATATCCGCTATAAAGTCTTCCTTAAACCCTGGGGAGGCATTGATGCTGCTTTTCCTAGTTTCCCATCTTGCTTGGTACACACCACCAAAAAAATAAACCAACAAACAGACAAACACAAAAACCCACAAATTACTAGCAATCTTGTTTTATTATTTTTGCATGTCTATTTACTTTCTGGACTCTGTCTTCCTTGAGAACAGAAACTGCCTCTCCTTTTTTGTAAGTCACAGCACCTATCATAGGGCCTAGACCGTGATAGATATCCTTTAAATGCTATTGAACCTGTATTGGATTTTAAGAGTACCTATTGAGCCTTTAAAACAACTCTAGAGTACACACGTTTTATTCATACAGAATTTCAAGCTAAAATTTGAGTCTTGAGTAAACAGCTTGTCAAGGTTTCCTGCCAAGGTTTCTAATAAACTCCATTAATAGAAGAATCATATGTACATAGACAATGTATGGCCTCATCTACTGCAGCTAAAGCCCAGAGACATAACAGAACTTCTATAGCTACATGAAGGCAGATATAGTGAAACATCTGATCAGGACAAGAGAATGTGGTGCTCAAAGCCAGTGCTGTATAAGTGGAGGTGAAAGGAACAAGAGACAACTAAGGGAGCCATGGACATTTAAAGCATTGGACATTTTTAGTTGAGGATTATAAGATGAATTTTGGTCAATGGATAGGACTTTGGTTTAATACAATAAGAGAAGATTCTTTTGTACAGCTATCTATGCTTTAGATAATAGTGACCTCTTTGTCACTAGAAGTATATAAGCAATGATGGAAGACCATGCTTAGGGAGAAGGCTAGATTAATGGCTTCTGCAAGCTGGCTCTTTGACCCATGGAAAGACATCACTGGTCCATAGCAAATTAAACAAACATACAGACAAAGTATTAAGTTTTTCACAAAGATAAATTAATTCAATTTAGGTAATTGGTCCTTATTACAAAATTATGCTTCTTGATATTGGAGTGTCCTTTTTTTAATGAAATAAGGATATCAAGAGATGGTTTTATAGTGCCTTGACTTGGCAAAAAAAAAAAAAAAAAAGCAGATTAAAAAATCTTCATTGGTTGTCAACATGTCTTCTGAAATTATAGGAATTTATGAAATTCAAAAATTGAACAGCTAATAGACTAGACACCTTCTGAAGTTTCTCCCACCCATAAGAGTGAATGGCTCTACATCTCACAGACTCATAATCTTAAGTGTCACCTACCAGGTCCAAAAGAAATTCAGTGACATTGGAGGCATGCATGCCTGGCTTCATATCATATCATTGTTCACTACTCACAACTCATGAGACTTTGGGCAAGTTGCTTAATATCTTTGAGCCTCAGGGGTTTTTTGTTTATTTGTTTATTTTATTTTTTAATTTATAAAATAAGTACAAAAATAATACCTCCCATTGCAGCTTCATGGACTTTGGAAGAAGCCACATGTAGGCTTTGTAGTAAATAATAAAAATGGCCACAAATCTTTAGACTTCTTCCATCAAGAGGTGGAATCTACTTCTCCATCTTTTATATCTGGATTGGCCTTGTTTTGCTTCAACTAAAAGGATGTGGCCTGGGCTGCAAGTGTCTGCTCACATTTGGTCTTGGTCTTGAAACACTTCCTGCCTGCCATGTGAACAAGCCCAGGCTGGCTTGAAAGTTGATAAGGTCCTTCATTCTCACTGTTCCAGCAGACAGCTAGCCAACAGCAAGCTAGGGAGGCTATTGTGAGATGCTATTTAAGACTAACCTGTTCTTACTCTGACCATAGATATAAAAGTAAGCCCAGGTGGTATCAGCCAAGCCTGACCCAGATCATCAGGGACACCCAACTGACCCTTAGATTAATAAGGAATACTAAATGGTAGTTATTTGAAACCACTACATTTCAAGGTGGTTTGCTATTCAGCAAAAGCTAACTGATACAGTTCCTTTTCCAGAATTAATATTTTCTGAATGTAAGCAAACTATTCACAGAGCTTTAGATTCAATAACCTTATCTGAAAAATAGATTGAATCATTTCTATTTCCTAAGTTTATTTCAAGTATTGAAATAAGTGATATATCAAATTAAAATATTTGGCACATAGTGCTGGTAGGTATTAAATACTTAATTGGGAACAGTTGTAAGTATTTTTAGAAGTGATATAACAGTAAAAGAAGTAGCAATATACTTCCTCTCCATTCTAACCCTCCACATGGGATTCCAGTCCTGAGAACCTGCAAACAGAGGTTATTTGTTTGAAGTACCTATTCATCCTGCGACTAATAAGATGTCTTATGCAGTTTGCTCAGGTAGAGTTTAATTGATTTTATATTCCTGACTCATAGTCTGAACTTTTCAGTTATACAAGGTAGGTACTAGAGTAGCCCAAAATACAGAATTTTTATGCATTGTTCAGAAAGTTGACAGCATAACTGTCCCAAGAGTCAAAGAACCTTATATACGCTAAGGAGGTTGGGAATGGGGGCACCTTACTTATTTTGCAGTCACTGGGACCAGGCATTCTTTCAAGGTATTTACACATGTTATTCACAACAATCACAGGTCAAGCCTTTTTGGCCCGTATACTCATTAGGAAATCAAGTCCAAGGTTGTTCAGAGACTCTCCCGTTACTATACAGCCAATAAGGGATAAAACCAGTGTTGTGCCAGGTTAGATGTATCAGGACCTGTTGAACCTTTCCCTAACACTTGCTCTCTTCTTTGAGATCATCCAAGAAATTTCTTATGGTGTTCCCCTTTTTACCCCAAAGTTCACTGCTTTCCTAGTCAGTCAGGATTATGGCACACCTGTCATCTCCCATCTGAACAAGTACAGTAGCCTTTTGTCTCTTTGTCTCTAAACTCACCCCTCTAACAGCAGTCCCTCTCCCTACTACAGTGACCTCTATGACATGTAAATCTGATTATACCAAATTCCTGACGTTCAAAATTATTCCTTGTCTTTCTTTCTCCTACAAGATAAAATCTAAACTCCTATATGGCATGAACAGTTCTGTTTACCTCATTAGCCATGGTTTCCAACTCTCCTTCCAGTCCACATTAAGCTACTTCTAGTTCCCACTGCCACCATGCTTTTCCTCACTTCCAGTTCTTTGTGCATGTTGTCAACTTTCTGCTCTACTCGCCCCAAGGGCTTGAATTCCTGACAGACTCTGACTTGATCTTCAAGTCTCCCTTCAAAAGCCAAATCCTTTGTAAAGCCTTTAAATGGACTTAGATCATCTCCCACCATCCCTCCTCTCACTGAGTAAAACAATATATTATAATTGTTGTCCCATCTCCCCCATTAGCATCACAAGCCAGGCATCAGCCCAAATTAGTAGATATTGTATTTGTACCGTGCTCATAAAAAGGATTATAGTGGCTCCTGCCTTGTAGTTAGGTGGGCTAAAGTCAAAAACAGAAACCAAATTAGATGTCACTAATCAGTTATCAGACTTTGAACCAGTTGGCATCTCAGAGCTATAGGGTAATAGGTCTTTTATTGATAAGCACCTCATTTTTAGATACAGTAAAGGACAGCTCAAAACAAGCAGCTAGATACTAAATTAAAGAAACACTGAGCTAAGAAACAAAAGAAGAGAGATGACAAGGAAAATGTTAATGAAATAAATAGCAAAACCTGCAGAAAGGCTTAGAAAAATAATTTACTTCAATTTTCAGAAGTGCCAAGGATAGAATGCATATTCCTGGTGAGTAAAAAAAGGGAAATTTTGTGAGAAACAAGATCTTTCCAAGCAGGTGCTAGAAAAATTAAATCTCGTAGAGGATGAACTAATGCCAGAATTATGATCCACTTCGCAAAGAAGGATAAGGTATTTATCTGGCTGGGCCAAGAGCAGAAAGGGATTGGAGAGAGACAATGTGATGCCCGGCAGTTAGAGCCAGCCCTCAGGTGCAGGCTGTGCTGGCTGTGCGCAAATTTGTCCTCTAGACCTCAAACAGGATCACAAGGAACACCTAGATGCTGGTGACTGGGCCATTCATAGGTCACTTTACAAAGTAGCCGCAGCATTTTTGGTCTGTATCACAAAACCTTTAGGGGAACTTAATTATCTGCTCTTCAAGCATAAAGATAATAATGTTCTCAAGCACATTAAAAACTCAAAAACAATGCCTATGAGCCTTTGGTTGAAAGGTACTTGGTAACAAAATATAGCTAACCAACCATGCTTCAAAATAAAAGGACTCATCAATGACAAAGTCATGGTAAAAAAAAAAAAAAAAAACAAACAGCTAGTAATGAGAACAAAAGAGCACTAAATGGATTGCAATGTTAAGATTAAACAACAATGGAATTATAGTTACAGATTAAAACATTAATATCATGAATCCCAATAATGTACAATAATTTCCTAAGAAAAAAAATGGAAAGAGTGAGGAAGGGAGAGGAAGACATAGATGACCTAATATTCTTATATATTTTTTTAAAAAGTGACTTATAAATGCTGTCTAATTTAAAGCATGTAATTTTAAATCAATTTTTCTTAACCCCTTAATTAATTTCATAATGTCTTTCTTAACTTGAAGTATCTTTTAATAAATATATCTTCTTGTAAAGAAATGAGCTAAAGTTTAGCAATTTTCTTCTATATTTTTCTCCTATTATACTCAAGAAAAATAAGTACACTTTTTATTAAAAGTTGCATGCTTATAATGATCCCATTTTTATAAAATTATTTCTACTTTGTTATATCTCTATAGGTGAAAAAAGTGTACAGAATAATAGTCTTTAAAATGTACATACTAATAAAAAGGTAGAGGAATTTGGAGTGACAGCTTACTTTCTTCTACGAACTTTTTAATATTGCTTGATTTTTATTCTTAAAGTGCACAATATTTTCAAAAATAATAGACTATTCTTCAAAAAATAAAAAGGAAACAAGGACACAAAATTGATTTTGGCTCTCATGTCCACTCTCATTGGCTGGTAGTAATTGACTAGAGCACCACTTCAGAAAAGATTTTGAATTGCATCAAGGCTCAGAGGAAAAAAGTACATTGAATGATCAGTAAATCTGCATGGTACCCCCAAAAGGGTAATGTTACATAGTCTAATAAAAATAATACTACCAATGTGTGTATAATAATTAGAGAAGTCAAATAAGGACAGATGCTTACACTAGTCACTCAGTAAAAGTTGATTAAGCAGACTTACACAACCTAGTTTATACACATCTAGAAAGCACAATTTGTAGACAAATATAAAAAGAGACAAGTGACAATTGTATTATATTAGTCTTTTTAGTTAATGTGTATTTGAAGCTTCCAATATATTTATTTTTTAAATATTTAAAAAATAGGAAGTTGGAGTTGAAAACATGTAGAAACCACTGTCATTCTAAGAATAAGTAGTATTCATCCACAGATACATGAACTGCATGAAAAAGTCCATTCATCTCATCAAGATGTGTTTTTTCAATGATATTCTAATTGTATGTTTAATAAAACCTTATCAGTACTTATCATGTATATAGATTACTTGGATCATTGAGAACTAAAAATATAGTGATGGCTTGATCCAGAGGAGAAAATGTTAAACCAAGACCAGGGTGGTAACAAGATTTTTAAAAATTATTATCTCAGAGGTGAAAAACACAAATAGAAAAAAATACATTGAAATTATTTCCTTACACATTGTGATACCACACTGCTATATTCTAGGAAGGGAAGCATACTGCCAAAGAAAGAAAGGCTGTTACTCAGATGGTAGGAAAACCAGGAGCGGGGGTGGGGCACTTGAAAAACTAGGCAAAAAGAAGTTTGCAAAAGGAACTGGTAAGTCCTGTGGCTGAAAGGAAAAACCGGGGTAAAAATTGGGGTGAAAACTGGGAGTGCCAGTGGGAGGTCAGTGGGTGTTTCAGTGGATCAGTAAGCAAATTTTTTTTTGTTCTCCAGGAATCTTGGATTGATTTGCAAAGACCTACAATTAGGTTAGACATTTTGAGTGCACAGCCTGCAGAGTGAGGGACTCAACAGCAGGGGGAAATATGGTGTGGTGGGGGGCTCTCTAAACTCCACAGCCAGAAAATCAAATGTACAAAGCAGATACCAAGGGAATTTTGGGTGGGAAAACCTGGGGCCGGAGAGAAGAGCTGGCTACGTGGACAGCACCAGCTGTAAATATATTCCCGTGACTTTGTCCAGACAGAATTTCCCGGGATCCAGGCCTAAAGGAGGCTTGAGGGCTGCCTAGCAACACTGTTTATGTTACAGTCCTGAGGACACGAAGGGAATTAGAGGGAAAAAATTCTGTTTCTGGAAAGAGGGTGCCAGGAAGCTAGAGCAGCACCCATGATGGGGAGCCCCAGCTTGGGAGAAGGCCTGTCACGATTGAGCCTGCCCCTGTGACACCCACATTCCTTGGACTTGTGTGCTGACATGGGAACTAGGTCTATAGGGTCCCAGATTTCCCCAGCTTCCCCCACTAATCACAGCTTTCCTCAGCTTCTCCATTGTTTTCACAGCTGTTCAGCTGCTTCTGCTCAGTCAAGGGACAGACAGGCAGACTCCAAATCCTGGAGCAAGGAATAATGCTCAGGCAGAAGAGAGGGTGCACAAAACAGGACTTTTATTGGCAGGGTGGAGCTGAGGGGGTGTCAGGGAGACTGGAAAGAAACACAACTCTCAGCCTCTCTATTGACCAAGCAAATGTGTTTATTCCCAACAGAGAAAAGACAGTACTCAGAATTAAAATTGTTCTGTAGCTACAAATTTGTGAAGGATTGGGTTTTCCAACTTGAAAACATATTTGCCCATAAAAATAACACTGGAAATGGTAGCCATTTGCCCAAGCCAAACCAAAAGAGCCTGTTTAGCTCTCAGTGTTTTCAGTTGTATTCACCACCCTGAGAAGTGAGTACTTGGGTGAAGGAAGGAGGAAACTTAATAATCTGAAAGAAAAGCATAGCTAACGTTGCTCACTACAGACTCAGAACAATATGTATATAATTTAACAACATCCACACTCTGAATCTATGAAGCTGATGGCCGGTTTTACATGAGGAAACTAAGGCTTGAAGCTGTTAGTAACTTGTCCAAAGTTATAGAATTATTAAGAGATAAGGCCATTATTGTAAAAGAGCAATCTGGTCTATAAATCAATATTCTTAATCATGATATTACATTGTTCCCTTTAATATCTCTGCATTAGTTCCCTATGGCTGCAGTAACAAATTACCACAAATTTTGATGGCTTTAAAGAACACAAATTATAGTCTAAAGGTCAGAAGTCTGAAATAAGCCTCACTGAGCTAAAATTAAATTGTGACAGCTCTGTACTCGTTCTGGAAGCTCTAGGGGAGAATCCATTTTCTTGACTTTCCATATTGTAAATGCTTCTGAAATTCCTTGGCTTGTGGCCCCTTTCTCCATCTTCAAAGCCAACAGGAAAGCATCTTCTCTCTCCCCTTGCTTCCATCCTTACCTCTGTTTCTCTTATAAGGATCCTTGGACTACATTTGAGACCACCAAGATAATCCAGGATAACCTACCCATTTCAAGCTCCTTAACCACACCTGCAAAGTAAGGTAACACGTTCACAGGTTCTAAGAATTAGCATATGACCATCTTTGAGATTAATTATTCTGATTGCTTTTTCACATACCACCGCCACCACCAAATAGAGAAGAGGTGAAATTGGGGAATGGTTTTGTGATACCTTAAAGTTGCCAAATAATCACTGGACAATATCATAATCCTTATAATAATTCAGCCTGGTTCAACAATTGGTGAACTGATCTGCCAAATCATTTCAGGAAAACACTCCATCCTATGCAGGAGTTACTATCTTGTCTCTATCCCTGCATCTTCCACCAGGCAGCTGCTGAGGGCCATTGAGAAAGGAGAGGAGTGTGGCCTGCTCACCCTGACCAGTCATTTATCCCCATGCTCCTGTGCCTCATTCTCCCCCATGCTTCATGGGTTGGCTAACATGGGGGTTGGGGTAAGTGGAGGAGCAGTCTTTCACTAGGAGAATGTGAGGGGCATACTTACAAGTTCAGTGACCTTTCTCATTTCTCTCTCATTGCCTTTCTACTCAAAGTCTGAAGATAATTGCTTCAGCCAGCAGTGACTGGTCCTATGTAAGGGCCCTCAAGAAACACAGGGACATCTTCAGTCTGACTCCAACTCACATCATTGACATCTGCCATAGTCTCTGATGAAGTTGCAGGCCACCTGCCTCCTTACCCTCATCAACCCCAACTCAAGGCCTGAAGAAGCATGTAGAATTTTCCATTGTTCTTTGAGAAACCACAGTAATAGGTAGGATGATCTTGGCCTCTTTCTAACATTCTGCATCACTCCTGACTCCAAATTTCAAAATCCTGAGGGTATCCTAAATCTAGCAAACTTCCCTCTGGAGAATGAGCTATCAGTTTTCCCTTCTTGAAAAATTCCAAGAATTCAACTAGAGTGGGAAAGGGATGCTAATTTCCATTAAAGCCTTTCCACAAGGTACCTTCTCCACTCACACATGTCAGCTTTATTTGATTAAACCAGTTGCATGGTGCATGTTGTCATATAGTGTTTTTAAATTCCATGCTATATAAAAATCTCTATGCTGCCTCCATATTATATTACTTCCCCGCTTTAAATGTCTGTGTGTACCGAGCATTATAAGAATTTTATAGAAATTATGTCACTACAATAAGTAGACTTGTATTACAGGTAGGAACATTGAGTTTCACAAAGGTTAAATCATTTGCTCAGCATCACACAGCTAATAAGACCCAAATTAAATTCAAACACCAGTTAATTTAACTCAAAAACCTGGGTTCGTTAACACTATTCTCACCTCCATCTCAAATCTACCCCCATTCATGGCTCATCTTTGCCCTTTCATAAGTATCTCTAACTTGGGTTATATTATTAAGGATCTTTTTAAATATATGTTGTTTCCTGGAAGGCAAGCTTATTAGCCCTTTTTATTATAAGAGAGTTTTTATTGCCTATCACTGCCAAGAAGCAGATAAGAGGTCACCAAAATGGCAAGTGAGTGGAAGTTTACATTTTTATGGCATTTCAACAAGTTCCTGTAGGACTGGCCCTGGACTAGTTAAGGTAAGAAAACGAACTGTCTCATAGAGATCCTTCCAACCCTGCCCCCAGGAATGATCTCTGCTGCCAAGTTGCAAGGAATTAAATGAGTCAACAGACCTCACAGAAGTTTCTGGGTCCCCAGGAAACAAAGAGAGAGATCTTTAAAAAATCTTTTGCTGCTTAAATCAGCAAGGGGCACTGGCATTTGCTGGATTTCCAACTGGGATCCCTGTTCTCCCAGCTTCTAATTTCCCCTCCTCCATGACCCCAGTAGCCCTATTAAAGCTCACACCATTATTCAAGTCCTCTGCCCACTTCCATCTAGACTGAGCTATGAAACACTTCCAGAATCTTCCTCCCCACTCCAACACCAGATCTGCTTTTTAGAGTCCAACTTCCTCAGTGAGCAGAAGCCTGTACAATCCTAGGTCACCATCCCAGGTGAAGAGCCATCCCCCTGAAATAAAACAAGCAAGAACGTTTGACCTCTTTCTCCTCTCTGAAGGGTAGGGAATTCCAACTACAGGTTCTGAGACAAATTCCCCAAAAGAAATCTCAAAACCAGCAAAGTTATCATTTTAATCAATTTTCTGTTTTGACTAAGTCCTCCACTCCTAACCACCAATGCCAAAACCACTTAATTCATTCAGGGCTGTGAGCTCAGGACATGCATACATGTATTGTAACAAAATAAAGAACAAAAACTACAAATCAAAATGAATGAACATTAAATTAAGTATCTGTATGAATATAACATTTTGTCAGTTACTAGCCTACAGCTTAATGCATATGGTTATTAATAGTTATAGGAAATAAGGGCTGTGGCTGCATCTTAATGTTTGAAATGATTCTGAGTAAAGCCTCCAAAAGGAAGGCTGCCAAGAATGCTTGAACTTCCTTGCCTAGTTCCATGGCCCATGGTGTCTTTGACCAAAACTAGAGTTTATTCCTTCTTCAGGAGTAAAGAAAGCAAGGAAGGACAGGTAAGCCTTCACCTGTCCCAGCAGTTGCAGCGTGTCTATCACTTACTTCTGTCCTCCCCACTCCCGGTAGACACCGGGGCCTGCCCCCCCCCTCTGCATTTGGACTGATCTTTCTGCCTCTGTCACCCCTAGTCTCTATCTGGGTTCCCCCATATACTGCAGGAATTCCAGGTGGAAGAGATTATGCACATCCCTTATTTCAAGAGAGTAACCTCACCTCAGGCATCTCCGGGAAAAGGAACACCCATCACACAGAGCCAACTGATGGGCAAGTACTGAGAGCTCATTAAACACAAATAATAGTAACACACTCATAATACTCACTATGTTCCAAGCCCTATTCTAAACATTTTCCAAGCATATTATGAACTCCATTATTATGCCCATTTTTCTGATGAGAAACCTGCAGCAGAGAGAGTTAAGTGCCCTGCCTGAGGTCCTATAGGCAGAAGGTGGCAGAGTTCTAAATCACCATACTGTACCACTGTGTCACCCAAGCAGGAGAACCCCAAGGTTAGCAACAGGAGTAGCTGCAGCCCTCATGTGAGGACGGCAGATGAAACTGGCATCCCAATACCATGACTCTCTGAGAAACTTCCTTAGACAAAAGTGCCTTTTTATCTTATTTATGTCATGTGAATTGAAGTCTCTGGGCAACTCAGCCTGTTGCCTAACACACCTTGTCTCAGGATCTTTCAATAAGCATGGGGAGTCATGTTGGGCACTTAATCACACATCTCCTGGCTGTGTTTGGTTAATCAATTACTACTTTTGGTAAGTGTCATTTTCCCAGCTGGAGTTGAAGAAAGTCCTTGCAGGCATGGAATGGATCTTACTGTGGTCTTAGAGAACACACCTGTGGCTTCCTATTTCCTAACTATACATTCCTGCTCCCCCTGTTTCAGCTGAGGCACAATGGACAAAATACCTTATTTCTCTGTTTCAATCTCCTCAACTGAAAATGAGGGTGATAAGGTATCTATGCGTAGAGATGCCAGGAACATTAAATGAGTCAATAATTCATGGAAGGAACTTAGTCCATTGGCTAACAGAGAATAATTATCCATTAATTCTTATCATAAACTAAACATATCAAGATAAAAGTACCCAAAACTGTATATAAAATAACTACCTGGTATTTTAAGTACACTATCTCATTAAATCCTCCAAACAGGCTTCCAGCAAGGCAAAAGTATTAAAATATTACAGAAAAGTGAGCTTAGACTTAGAGGAAATGAGTACATTACCTAAGCATATGGCTTGCAAAACCTGGAATCAGAATGGGAACCCAAGGTTCTTTCTGGAAGGTCCTCTCAGCCAGAGCTCCCAACAGACCTGGCACTCATTCATCCATTCTTTGTTGATTGAAAAAATGATTCTGAAGTCACAGGGGATTTAAATAGGCATGGTGGCATTCCTGTATTTGATTTTTAGGATTAAAGAGTTACATTTAAAAATATAAGGCTATGATCAGGGGTTTCATGCTAATGAACTGTTATTTATAATAAGAATAAAACAAAGATAAACAGCTCACTATGTACAAAGAATGAAGCTAGGTAAACGTCTGGAGTTTTTTCCCACCATCCGCATTTGAGCCAGGGGGTTGGGGAGGGTGAGAAATACATGTGCAAATGATATCACGTTATTTCCAGAAGTGTAATCTATGGAACAGATTGCATTTACAATATTTGTTTGAAATAAGCCTATAGTAAGTTATACCCCAGGGACTAGTCACTGCAACTAGCCCATCAAAAATAACCAGGACAAGGAATTGGAGTCCCCTGATATAATCTGTATATTTATAAGAGGCTTTGCTTCAGAAAGGTAGCTCCAACCCCGGATCTCAAGACCTTTATTTGAACTCTTGGCTGCTGCGTAATTGACAAAGAGAATTAAAGGGGATATGAAGACCTGGGACTGAACTTTTTCAATAGTCTCAGCTCGGCTCACATTGCTCACAATATTAGAGGCTGTGGTGATGATATTAAATGATGCCGCACTGACAGAGATTAACAGAGTATGCAATTAGATTTAAATGCTGTAATTGGAACATGCTGTTAAGTGCCTACCATCAGTCCTGGGTCTCCCCTTATGGCAAGTGAGTCTCTCCTTGGGTTGTTCTGTAAATTTAACACTCTCCTCACCAGCCACAAATCCTCCAACATGTATGTAGAGAGTGCAAAGACGCTATTACAAAGTCTTCATGGATTGTGCCACACACTTCTATGCTACTTAAATTAATAGTTTCAAGATGCTTTTAAATCTAGTTAGATCTTACAAGCTTTATAACGACCTATTCGGAAAGGACAGATATCCTCAGGGATGCAGTTAACAATTGATATATGTGAAAATACCTGCCCTGGGTCTATGTGGCCAGTCTGTGGATGAATTATGAATCTAAACTAGGTCTTTGACCCCACATCCCATGTGCTTTCCATCATGCCATGTTGCCTCCATAGGCTGTGGTTTGAAACGAATTTTGCCTGCTGAGCACCTCTTTTAGGATGTAAAGCTCCTTGGGCCCACACAGGACAACCTATTATATTTTGATATCTGTTACCACATTCCATAGGCCTCTGCCAACAAGATGACTGGTTTTAATCAGTGACGATACCATAGGTCAAGCCATCACCAATGAGCTTGTTGAATCTCTACTGTATGTCAAAATATCAATAAGAACTGTATAAGGAATAAAAAAGGGAATCTTAAAATCTCATTGACTATTTCTGACTATGCAACTCAGTTTGTCTCCCCATACAAAGTATAAAAACAATACTTAACACTCACCAAGATAATTAATATGTGCAAAGCCTTTTATAGATTCTCTCTATATGTACTAAGCCTTTGATTTTAAAAGCTGGTTTTCAAATGGTCCTTTGTGGTAACAGGATTGGAGCACGATGCTATCGAAGTCCTTGAGAAGTGGAGAGAGTTCACTGTATTGACCTCTGGGCCAGCCCTCCAAACTTCACCCAGAAAGACAACCTAAAAGTTTGGAGGTTGCTTATTCATAGATTATGTAGGTATTGGATATATATATATATTCAAAATTCAAAAAGCAGAAAAATGTATTGAAGGAAAAGTCCTTGTTTTACTCAAATTCTCCAGCTACCCAGGACACCTCTCTTCAACAGAAAAAGCAAAACAAAGCAATAGAGAAGGTTATCAAAATCATTAAGTCTTTGTGTGTCCTTTTGGGGGTGTTTTTAATGAATACAGAGGTGAATCTGACTATTTGCTCTTGTTTTATTTTCCTTCCATACCATTCACACTGTTCTACATCTTGATTTTTCACTTAAAATATGTGAAAATCTTTCCATATTAGTTTCTAAAAATCTAATATGAAAAGAAAAAAAAGGGAAAGAAAAAGCATTGTAATTCCATTTCACCAGTCCTCTGTTGATGAATATTTAAGTCATTCCCAATTATTTGTTATGAAAAATAATATTGCATATGTCATTTTCACACAGGCAAATATATCTCTAATATAGTTTCCTGGAAGTAGAATTGTAGGGTCAATGGTTAGATTCATTTATAACTGATATTGTTTCAATTTCACCAATGAGCCTTCCACCAGGAACATATAGGAGTGTTTCCATCCAATCATGATAACATGAGATGTAGTCTAATGTTTAATTTTTTGCTAATTTAATAGGTAAAAATGGTATAGGAGTATAATTTTAACTTTTATTCCCCTATTATGCAAAAAGTCAAGTGACTTTCATTTTAATAAGAGTCTTTTATTTTGGATCTTCCTTTCCTGTGACCTGTCTTTGCCAATCATTTGCCCATTTTTCTACTAGGTCAGTGATCTTTTCTATATTGATTATAAGAGCTATTTAATATATCAGAGAGATTAGCTCCTTTTCTGTAATAAGTTGCAGATATTTTGCCCAGGGTAAATTGTCTTTTGATTCTGCTTATAGCATTTTCTTTTTGCATATAGTTTTTTAAATACATAAGGTGAGACAATCGTTTTTTCCCTTCTGGCTATTGTGCATTATACAGTAAGTGAAAAAATGTTACCCATTCCAGGGTAATAGAATAATTCTTACATATTTTTCCTACTATTTTTATGGTTTCATATTGTCTCCAGCACCTGAATCTGCACCTGGTCCATAGCTGATTTTTAATAAATGTTTATTGAAATGATTAGTTAATGAAATAAATAACTGTTTAATACTTCCTAATATTAAGTATATCATTGTATCCCCACCTCAGCTCAACCACAAAGTAAGTTTCAATCCCTTTTTCCCCTTTCTGAACATACTACTTGATGGTAGACAGGTTATCACTAAGCCTCTCCCACTTGATCTACTATTTATAAGGAACCTATTTTTCCCTTTTTATCTAGGTAAGCAGCCTAACCACTCCCATTCCCACTCCCACCTCACCTCACCTAGACACAAATACCAGACACACATGTGTACATATACTGAGAGTTCCTTCTGTAAACAGCAGACTTATATGAGGTTTCTGTATAATGTAAACACTTGAAATATAAGTGAAATGTGTTTTAGACAATGAAAAACTTGATAGTTTAGTGCAAGGCTCAGAATTTCAAAGCTATTGCCTTTGGACCCATTGCCTTCAGAACCATTTTTCATCTTTCCCTTTCTCTGTATCACAAAGTGGGCTTACCTCCACAGCCTATAATTCCCAAGATAAGTACTAATAAGACTAGAAAGCAAGAGGAAGGTAGTGGCCAGAGCACTCTGTACTCCCTTCTTCATGCTCAGAGCTGCCTTATTTCTACAGCTACAGATCCCCTGTGGTAGGCCTGGGGTGGCCAGTTTTCCTGGTGACCTCTGCCCCTAGGATCTAGAAACACTCACCTCCTTTGGTTCCTCTAAACAAGAAGGGGTAGGGGCTTTGTGCTGCTGCAGATCTTTGTGTTGCTTACCATTCCTTGTTGACTTCCTTGGTATCACCTATATACCAATTCCCTACATTACATTCCTCCAAATGGTCTTTATTTTCCCATCTGGACTGATACAAGTAAAGATGACAACAGAAAGCTAGAATAACTATTCTCTATATTGCCAGTTCACTTCTGTTTACATGGGTGCTTTTATTCTCATCCTAGAATGCAGGCACCAAGTGATAGACCTTCTTTACACTACCACACCAACTCCCAGAACACCTTCTACATATTAAAACTTCCATAAATGTTTGTTGAATGAATGAATGAATGAATTTAACCTTGGGAGCTATAATATCTTAAGTGTTTAAGTCTTCTATGTATATCATACACTTGTTATACATTAATTAGAATCAGTTGATAATAACCTTCCTCAATAATATACAAATATGGAAGTAATGTAATTATTTCAAAATTACCTAAGCAATCAAGGTGTGCTTATTTTTCCATCAATTAAGGTATAATTACTTAGCTGTGAGAGAGCTCAAAAGGGGTTTGTATAGTCTTTATTGGCATTTACATAGCATATGACAACTCAGAAAGCAGAATAGTATTGTCAGAAGCACTAGACAATTAATGCTGCTTAAACATCAGGCATGAAAGAAAGGTCTATTATATCTCAGATATAGTTGTAGTTTTCCTTACAGAGCTTCATGTATAGGTCTACTTGACTCAAATGAAGGCAACACCTCAAACACCAACCTCGGGGGATAGAGGAGCCTATGCCACTGTATACTACAGAACACCTACCTACTCCATTAGGCCATGCTACCAAAACAGGGAGTCTTTAGATTTTTTGTCAGCATTATCTTTTAAGAGCTTCATAAATACTATTTTTAAAATTTAAGTAATTTATTACTGTAAACAATATTGATGCTTCCCACATTGGTAAATTTCAACAGCATCAAGGGACCACAGGAAGTCTCTTCCATTTTCACTTTTCAGTATTGTGTCTGGGATTGTGTTAGGGATCTAACTTTTAGACCAATCTCTAACCAGAAATAAGTACTCCAAAGTGGGCAGGAAAGCGGGTAATATAGCCTGAGTCATTTCTGATATTGCTGATAGCAATGAAGAATGCCCTGTAGCCCTGAGAGAAGGCTACTGGCATAGAATTGTTAACACCAGAAAGGAGGGATTCTACATGTCCTGACTTAGCCCAGCCCTATGTTTAACACATACAAAAACTTTTTTTGAAATGTGGTAACGAAGCATGTTAGAAAAAAGCCTGGGTATATAATGGCACAGATCTGGGTCCAAATACCTATTCCACCATGAACTTTCTGTGGGACCTCAACCATGTCACTTCCCCTTCCTGAGCCAAGGTGTTTCATCTATGCAACTGAACCCCTAAATCACAAAGTTGCTGCCATCTTCGTGATGAGCTCCTTTCTACCTGGTCCATGTGAGCTAAAACGGTCATCCCATCCCCTCAGCATTCCCTAACTCTCTCCCCTGCTTTTCCTTTTCTCCTGAGCACTTAGCAGCATTTGAAACTCCATGTAGGTCTCTATCTTTATCTTTCTCTTTACTTACATGTTGCCACCACAAGAATACAAAATGGGAAGGGTAAGGATTCTTTTATTTTTTTAAGATTTTATTTATTATTTTTCAGAGAGGGGAAGGGAGAGAGAAAGAGGGAGAGAGAAATCTATGTATGGTTGCTTTTCACCTGCCTCCAGCTATGGACCTGGCTGGAGACCAGGCTTGCAACCTGGTTATATGCCCTGACTGGGAATTGAACCAGTGACCTATGGGTTCGCAGGCCAGCGCCTTATCCATTTTGCCACCAGCCAGGGTAGATTCTTGACTATTGCATTGATTGCTATATTTTAAGCACAGAGTGGGAATTCAAAAAGTAGTTGTTGAATTAATCAGAAAATGAATGAACAAATGAATAGATAAAACATTAAGGGATAGTCATTAAATGTTAGCTGATTGAAGCAAAGGACCACAAGTCTAGGTTAATAGCTGGCAAAATGATAAAGAAATACCAAATAGAGATATCACCAATAAGCTGTGGCTTTTCCTCATGAGGAAAACTAAGATTTGGCTGGGACTTGACCGCAAAGTGCTTTTT
This sequence comes from Noctilio leporinus, assembly GCA_004026585.1. Taxonomy (NCBI): domain Eukaryota; kingdom Metazoa; phylum Chordata; class Mammalia; order Chiroptera; family Noctilionidae; genus Noctilio; species Noctilio leporinus. Next base: position 17,654 of record PVIW01004729.1, on the reverse strand, counting down.
TAACAATAGCATCAATTATCCTGGGTGAGTATCTTCTCCTTGGCATCCTAAATTTCTGTCAAATACCCAACTGGTTGACAGACCTCCCCACTTAATAACAACCCCTGACCCTTAAAGAGCTGTTTCCTTTGCTCAAAGCACTTTCAGATCCACATTCTATTATGGCTCCATATCTTTGCAACAAGAGTTCCTTCCCACCACTCCTATCTTGTGTGTGAATAAGGACACAAAGATTACGGCAGAGCATGTCTCAAGGAGAAATCAGGCCAGCAAATGAGAGAAAATGTGCAATAGTGGGTTGGGAGTGAAGCCAAAATAATAATGTTTGTTACCGTTAACATGACCTCACTTTTAACCCTTAGACCAAAATGATCTGAGATACAGCACAGGTCACACAGAGATGGTGCAGTGAGGGACAAAGAGGACACTCCCTAGCCATGTACACTGGCTAACTGAATACTGGCAGTCAGTGGGGTTGCAAAACTTACAGGTAAATGGCCCTCACACACCAACTGGAGTTGGACAAGTGGTTCTCCAATGAATAGATGAATGAATGAAATATTTATTCATCTTCATCCATAAGTATTTATTAAGTACCTCCGTCATGCCAAGCTCTGTGATAGGCACCAGAGGTATCAAAATGAATGAGACATGTGAGGGGCTTGGGTTGCACCTGTGAATATCCTTCAAAAGAACAAACACCCAATATAAAGAACAGCTCAGCAGTGAGCTACTCCAAATGAAAGGGGGTCTTGTGTGAAGGGGTAGGGAAGCCAGGGCAAAAGGGGCCTTTTTTGCCTGTGGGATGACAGAGGAAGCTCTACAGCTCCCTGGAGAACGTTTGAAAGCATTGCTCCTGCAGGCACCACTAAGGCGGAGGTGCTAATAATATCTGTGAGTTATACATCAAGCCCATTATAATAGAGAAGGGCTTTGAGGGGTCAAAGACAAAAAGAGGAAGGTTTGGAACTCAATGTGTCCTTCAGTGGATGCTGCTGTGGGGCTCCTTGATAATCAGAAGTTTAGGCCAAGGCTTTGGGGTGGGAGGCTGTCATGGACATTAGTCATTTGTATCAGCTATTCAGTGTATATCTTCTTGAAGGGAAAAAAAAATAGCTTCTTCTTTTAGAGGAAGAAACACTAGATGCTTGCACAGGTATGAACGAGGATCTAGAGACATAAGTAGATGCCTCTTCTTCTCTCTTCTCCTCTCTTCTTCTCTCTTCTATCCTTTCTCATTCCCTGCCCTCCTTCACCATACCCTTTCCAAAGCTCTTTTCCTCTCTTCTCATTCCTTGCTTCTCATTAGTGGCACTCTAGGGTCTGAGGTTTCAAGGTCAAAGCTTGACACAGTTGCAGTATTGGGGCTCCTATAGCACTTCCCTCATCAGATCAGTTGCACTGAAAGCTTTTCCTCAAGCCTCCTCTTCAGCCTCCAATGCTTTTGTTGACATAGACTACCAAATAAAAGGGGTATCAAATGGGAGACTAGGAGATAAGTATACTTCTTCAGAAGCTCAACCTCAAGACAGAAAATTGCCTAAAAATGGGGCTGCAAAATGAAGAAGTCTAAGAGTTTCCAATCATATCATCTTGAAGTAGTTCTGAATTCTTTCTCTTTCAATACGCAGCTTTTAAAAAATTAAAAATACTTCCTACCCTTGAGCTTATGTGTTTATAGTTTGGGAAACATCAGCTTTTTCCTTGCTTAGAACTTCAGATGATCTAAGAGTCAGATGCTTTGAGAAGTCATTTTTCCTTTAAGAAACTACTTAAAGAGGAATCCAGGTGGACCTCAACCTAATAGCCAAGTTGTTGACAAACTACCAGAGTTTCTGATATTTCCTGGACACCACTCTATATTGCTTTAACAGCATTTCATTGCATTGAACTTGATATTCCCTCCAAAACCATTAATCCAGTCTCAGCTACTTCTGTTGGTCAGAATGGACTTGGAAGCTGTACTAAGAGAGGTTATGAGAGAGAAAAAAATATTTTCCTACGTTAATTAAACAAATGGTGACCAGGAAATAAAGTCCTAGTAAGAGAAGAAGGAGTTAGGAAACAGGGGTTCTCATGTTGAACTTGCCAGTTTCCAGTTTTGTGAACTTGGTGTTCTTCATCTATGAAACAGGGGAAATATACTTCATGGGATTTTTGTGGAGATTAAATAAGAATACATGTGGTTATTTAATATAAATAAGAATATACATTATTAACATTTTGATCAATGAAATTTAACTTCTATTGCCAGTTTTTTGTTGCTGATGTTGTTGTTGCTATAGAATCAGAGGCAAGTATTGCCAGAGGTGCTGGTGAAAACATGTGAATGGGAAATAAGAGAAGCTGTGATGATGGGGAAGAGAGAGAATTCTGGAGTCAGAGGGTTCTGTTTTCCACCAGCCATGTGATTATAGCCAATAAATTTCAGCTTTGGGGATAAAACTGCAAAAATTGAATTATGGGATGAATATATAAGACCTGAGTATGGTGCCTACTTCATAGTATGAACTCAATCAGTGTTAATTTACTCTTTCTATTAAAGAAGAAAAAATATTTTTACTTACAGAGATGTAAACCAAGGACTAGCAAATACAGCTAACAGGCCTAATGAGCCCACCACTTGTTTTGAAAGATAAAGTTTTACTGAAATGCAGCCATGCCCAGTATATACTATTGTCTATGACTTTAAGTCACTACAGAGACCATGTGGCCCACAAAGCCTAAACTATTTATACTATCTAGAACTTTACAGAAAAAGTTAGCTGAGTTCCCATCTGAGCTACTCAGGTTCAAATGCCATATTTAGAGCTTTGGTTAAAATGTTTCATTGTTCTATATAACTTGGCCATTGTCTATTTGTATATTTAGTTTCTCAGTCCCTTTTTTGATTATTCCCTCACCTGCAAGAAGTTGATTAATTCAAGGAAGACCAGAGATCCAGATCATCCTGGGACTGCCCAGTTTTCTCCATAATCAACAGTTCCAAAAGATCTTGACCTTTTTATTGTCCCATTATCATCATGACCATTTGATGGGAAAGCTACTGCACAGAAGCACTTACAACTTTGTACAGAATGTAATGTACTACAACCACTATGACAAAAACAAGAACAATTATTAGTCCTTTTAAGATGATTGAAACCATCATTTCCCTTGCCCAAGGAGATAAGGGAAAAATAAATAAATGGGGCTACATCAAATTAAAAAGCTTCTGCATGGTAAAAGAAACCATCCTCAAAATGAAAAGGGAACTGACCATATAGAAGAACATATTCACCAATGATACTTCAGACAAGGGTTTGATCTCCAAAGTATATAAAGAGTCATATGACTCAACACCAGGAAATCAAACAATTTGATTAAAAAATGGTTAAAGGGCCCTGGCTGATAGCTCAGCGGAAAGGCACTGGTCTGCAAATCCAAAGGTCTCTGGTTCAATTCCCAGCCAGGGCACATAGCCAGGTTGCAGGCCAGGTCTCCAGCCAGGTCCTTAGCTGGGGCAGGTAAAAGGCAACCATACATTGGTGTTTCTTTCCCTCTCTGTCTCCCTCTCTTCCCCTCTCTCTAAAAATAATAATAAATAAAATATTTTTAAATGGTTAAAGGACCTAAATAGGTACTTCTTCAAGGATGGCATACAGAGGACCCACAGATATGTGAAAGGCTGTTAAACATTACTAGCCATCAGAGAGATGCAAATTAAAACTACAATGAGATACCACCTCACACCAGTCAGGATGGCCATCAATAATAAATCAACAAATTTATTGTTTTTTGGCAATGATGTGGAGAAAAGGGAACCCTAGTGTACTGTTGGTGGGAATGTATACTGTGGAAAACAGTATCGGATTTCCTCAAAAAACTAAAAATGGAACTGCCTTTTGACCCAGTGATTCCAATGCTGGGAAATACCATAAGAACCCTGAATGTCCAACTCAAAAGAACTTATACACCCCCATGTTCATAGCAGCACTATATAAAATAGCTAAGTGTTCATCAGTAAATGAGTGGATCAGAAAACTGCGGTACTTTGGAATACAATGGAACGCTATGTAGCTGAAAGAATGAAGGAACACCTATCTTTCACAGCAGCATGGATGAAAGTAGAGAATATTACACTAAGTGAAATAAGCCAGTCAGTGAAAGACAAATACCATATGATCTCACCTACCAGAGAAGAAACCTAGTGAACAAAATAAATTAATGAACAAAATAGAACCAGAGACATGGAAACAAGAAACAGGCTAACAACAACCAGAGGGAAGTCGGGATGGGCATAAGGGTGGAAAGAAGGGAAAAGGACTAGTCAGGCAACATGCATAAATGACCCATGGACATGGATAACAGGCTAGGTAATGATTGTGGGAGCAGGGGATAGCCTGGGTGGGAAAGGCAAAAGGAGGAATAAGTGTAACTGTAACAGAATAACAATAAAATATTTAATAAAAAATAAAAGTAAATCATATTTTTTAAAAGAAATAAATGATTGGAACCAGGAATTCCAATTGCCCAATCCAAGCAATGGGAACAAATCCCATAAGCCATAAGAACTGGCCTTAAAAAGTCAAGCCACTTTTTTCTTTATGGTGAAGTATATAGCATGATCTATTAATATATTGCATGTTTCATTGATCTAAATAAGCAAGGACTATTAGCAATGACACAAACACCACAATTAGCCAACTGGAGCAATGCAACTGTCTAACACTACTCATGCCAGCAAGTTGTGACTGATCTGTTATTTATCCAGGGCAAAAGCAGTACCATTAATAACTTCTTCTAGAATTAGTGATGTGTTTCTTGCAGTCTTTTCTATTCCATTGGAAACATGGCTCATAGTGTTCACATAAATAATGAGTAAGTAATTTCCAAGGGAGAGGTTGATCAAAGTTGGTAGGGTAGAAAGTGCAGCATGCATTTCTACCAGGAATTGGTGAGGGTGGCCACTTGTATTTATAGTTCATTCACCTTGCATATTTAAAACTAAAGCAGAATATTGAGCCCTTTTTCATTCTATGAAGTACTTTATTGATCTGAACTGTGAGACTTTTCCTTCTCTTGGTATTTCTTTTCCAAAACAGGAAGATCTTTTTCCCATTTTACCTTCTATTTACAAATTCTGTAGTTATCCTTGTCATTAAGTGCTCTGTTAGAAAATGGGTCACCCAAATGTTTTATCGGCAAGCCCACACTTTATTTGAAGTCCTGTCTCATTTTTGTTCTGAACCCCTTTCAAAATGTTCTATCAGGAGTTATAGTTCAGGTAAAAGATTTTTTCCATTCTAATTTACATTTTCTTATTAAGTCTTAGGTCTTCAATGAAAGAGCTGCTATTATGCCTGTACCTTCTTTAACTCGCAGATGTTGTCCAAAGTTATTTACTGATCTAGTCCAAAATCTCTTTTAATTTTATCTCTTCTCTGTTTGCATAATTAAATCATAATTCAATTAATTTTATAGGAAATGTTTAAGATTTAGGTGTTGGTATACTTCCATAGTCTTTCTTTGACCTTCAGGTTTATTGTGGAAAGAGAGATCCTATAGGTCCCTTTCTGGGTTAGTTCATTTCCTCTTACCACCCAGGTAGCCTTAGGTTGTAGAAACTGAAAACTATTTTAAATTCCTCAATGAATACTTGCTGCTCATGTCTAGGTTTAGTGGAATGCTTAATTATAATTTTTAATTCAGATTAGGTTCATGGTTTTAACTCTACTATAGCCTGCCTAGCTGGTTCATGAAAAGATGGGTGTTTTTGGTAACTGACATATTGAGGTCCTTGAAGAAAGTCTTTGAGAAAATGTAGGGCATCTTGTCAAGGTAAGATCATAAGAAGTATCAACACAGGCGCAGAAGGAGGCAGACCAGAAGAATAGAGAGAAAGAGAATTATATATTGGGGTAACTGGAGGACAAGGAATGGGATGATTTTTCTAGGGGAAAAAAACATATTATGCTGTTACTTAGGTTTGTCAAAGTACTCATTAGCTTTGGCCAAAACATCTTTTTTTTTTTTTTAATTTTATTGTTGTTGTATTACATCCATCCCCTTTTTGCTCCCCTCTGTCCCCCTCCCCACCCACCCATTCCCCCCAAAGTCAATCCCACCTGTTGTCCATGTCCATGATTCCTTTATACTAGGTTCTTGTCTAAGCTGCTCCCCTTCTTTGCCTCTACAAAACATCTTTTAATAAAGTAGTTTTTTAAACAGAATTTTGTTTAAAGGCCCCTCTACATGAAACGAACTAACACCACACATTGGGTCTGGGAGAATTTAATTCCTTTTATTCCCCCGAGTATGTCTCAAATGAATAATTTTGTTCAACTTTAAACAGTCTCCAGAAAGGCCACTGAAAGCCCAAATTATCTTGGTGAAGTTATGCTATTTCAAAATGTAAGTGAAAAATTAAGATTGCAATGTAAGTACATCTAAGACAGCAATTTTTCTGAGACTTAGAAAAGATATGGTGTACTTAACCACTAATCTGACAGTTAGCAATCTCCAAATGCAGGCAGCCCTACCTCCATCAAAAGGTAAGGACAGAAAAAAAAAGAGAGAGAGAGCTAAGCTCTTAGGACAAAATATCTAGATGGAAGGTGAACTTGACCCGATTTTACTGGTGACCCACACACAGCAAAGTTTGTGTGGATGTTGGTCTGGTGAGAATCGCAAACTCACCAGTCTATTAGGGTGGGTCAAACAGCAGGCCCCCGGGGCCTATATAAAGACACAAAGGAGAACAAGCAATGGGATAGAAAGGAATGGCCTGATTGCATCAAGGATGTTGAACCAATGGAAACCAATAACAAAATCTGGTTATTAAACCAAGAATAGTTGCCAAGAAACTCAACATGAGAGGGTGGAGTTCAGACCCATTGCTCACCCTGACTCTAAGCTGTAAGCAGTGAGGCACAGGGGCCTTTGAGGCTGCCGCACCTGGTTACAGTCTGGGATCCAGAGTTATGGGCAGTGGAACCTCCAGAATATCTGTGGGAATAAACGAGCTCACCCAAACGAGAACAAATAGAGGCTACTTATTCAGATCTATTGGTGGAGTTAGTCACCATCAATTATACTTGGCAGAGACTCACAGACAAGCCAGGTAGTGGGAAATCTTTTTAGTGGTAAAAAAAAAAAAAAGAGAGAGAAGGCTTGAGATGTGCTTTCATGAGAGACTGTGGCCTGAGGAAGCAAGGGCCAGAGCAGAAAGGCATCTTACATTATCTGTTTGAGGAGTACATTCAGCTTTCTCTGGCTAGTCCTGACTTGGAGGTGGGGGCACATAACCAGGAGTTTGGCGGTCACTGACCACATCCTGGTCACAGTGGTGCAAAAGTAGTTTGTCTTCCCGGCTTGCTTGCTGCAGAGGCTGAAGGTCAGAATTCTGTTGTCATATATGACCTAGCTTCTGTCAATTAATGTAGTCAGTCTCTCAGTCTTTTTTTTTTTTTAAGATTTTATTTCATTATTTTTAGAAAGTGGGGAAGGGAGAGGGGCAGAGAGGGAGAGAGACATCAATGTATGGTTGTGTTTCACCTGCCTCCAGCCACAGACCTGACTGGAGACCTGGCTTGCAACCTGGGTATGTGTCCTGGCTGGGGAATCGAACCTGCAACCTTTGGTTTCGCAGGCCGGCGCCTTACCCAGGGCAGTCTCTCAGTCTTTTAAATGTCCTAGTTCATTTTCCTCCAACTGTACCTACCCTTTCTGTTTATAATTGCAAAATTTTGACATAATCTATATATCTAAACTAGGAGATTATTGGTAACTATTTGATTTATATCATCTAATCCCCTAACATTGACCATTTAGGATTCCTGGCATAAGTTTTAAGTGGAGAGAGGGATGAGACTGCAGATTCTGTGGGCTCCTAAATAGGCTGGCTTCAGATTAAGTGAATTCTAGCCTCAAACACACCAGGTCTTCAACAACACAGGGCAGTTGAAACGCAAGGAAGATACAAATTAGCTGTTTGGGGATAGAGAATGATAAATGATGGCAATAGCTAGTATGTTTAAGTCATTGAGTCTTCACATCTTTAAGGATGCAATTATATCTCCACTTTACAGGTGAGGAAACTGAAACAGAGAGGTTAATTTAACCTACATACATTACTAGTAACTGCCAAAGCAGAGTTCAAGTACAGGCTGGCTATATTCGTAAGACCCATGATTTTAGATAAATAAATATTTCTGAGGGCAGCCATAGCTGGGTGCTGTAATGGTTAAAGCAACTAGATGTAAAGTCAAACTGAATTCAAAACCCAGCTGCATGCAGCACACACTGACCATATGATCTTTAACAAGTTCGTTAACCCATGTGAAAACTGAGTTCCTCGTCTGAAAAATGGGGAGCATACACCCAGAGCCAGATGCAATCTAGCAAGGCTTCCAAGCAGGTATATATGATGTATCAAAATATCATTGAAAACAAAATGAAGTAGGAGAAAAAGTATTTTCCAGAACTTCTTTCACAAAGAGTAGAATATGTGGCTAGAAAGAAGATTTTAGTCAATCACTGGGAGTGGTGGAGGGGCAATATTAAGTAATAATAAATAGCCGCTAAACTTCTGTCTAAGGAGAACTGTGTCTGGTTAACAGGAGGACTTTCATTGGACAGAGTACTTTATGAAATTGTGGGCTAGAGCTTAGCTATTCTGTAAAATAGAAGAATGGCTGGCACAGCCGATAAAAATCCCCTTTATCCACTTCCCCCAGGCTACCCTCAGCCTCTCTATAAGTTCTAAAGATTTTAAGATGATCAATTTGAAAGGACACAAATTATTCAGCTGACATGATACCGGTGTGCCTTGTTCTGGCCCAGCTAAGGCTTAACTCACAGAAATGCTGTGAAGTTTAAGTGATATTAAGTGAAACCATGCAATAGCCAACACTTAATTGTTTTGACATATGAAAAATTGTAATTTGGTGTGGTTTAACCTAATATACAGCATGGAGAATACTTTTTAACCCAGGACCTGATTCCAGGTAATTCCTCAGTAAATGATAGCTATTCTAGTTTGTCAATTACCAAGAAGAAGCCTGCTACCTCAGGCATGCTTCAGACAGACAGCACTGAAGGTCCATCTAATGGATGTGGGAATTATCAAGTTATGGTGAATACAAGCACCATCATTTGGAATTTAAGTCCATTTAAAGCAGAATGTCTGTCCATGAGCTGTCTGACACGGGACAGGGGTTCCTAGCCAGCGTCAGGCTAAACTGTTGGACTTTCCCAAGCAGCAGACTGGTGTTCAGGGCTGTGTCTGCATTTCATCAGAAATGGGAATGCACACAGGAACACTGAGGCAGAATTCCAGGCCTTGAACAAAGTCAATCTAAAAAGGAAAGGGAGAAATGGAAAAGGAATGTCTTGATTTTCCCTTCTGTTCTCACTCTTAAAATGTTTTTCACAATAAAATAGTTCAGGTGTAAGTTTCAAGGAAAGGTGCTGTGAAGTCAGAGCAACTTGCCTCTCCCTTATAGATATCCGATGTACTTTCATCCAGTAATCTTTATATGACAGTTTGTTCATGTCTAATAGATGCACATTAAAAAGTCTTATCATAGTGAGCATGTTTAATTTTATTGAACTCCATATTTTTCAAATATTGAATAACATAAATTTCTTCATAAAATCCTTAACAGTCTATTGGACCTAACTTCTTGGAATATGCTTTATGAAACTTACTTGGATTATAATTTTTTATATAGATATTCTGTGTTCTTAGCTCAATTTTGTATCTTCTGTACTTAGCACAATGACTGACATAGAGCTGAATTTAATAAAAGATTTTTGAACTGAATCTGCAAAATTAAGAATATCAACTAGATCATTTTTCACATTCCTTTTCAGCTTTTAACCTCTATGCCTCTGTGACGCATGATGTGCCTAATATTACACGAAAAATGACCATCACCAGCATCAAAGAGACAGTGAGTAATAAGAATACTCCAGTTTCTCTTTAGTTCAAATGATTTTTTTTTTTTTTTTTTTTTTTTTTTTTGCCTTTTACCAAAGGATTAAAGGATATTTCTGAGTAAAATAAGGAAAGTCATGGAGAGCTTCCTGGAGGAGGTAAACTCTGAAGACATCAGATTAAGGGTTGACAGAGAAGAGGGGCTAGAATGATAAACCTGGATTTAAAAAAGGAAGGAGGAGGAGAGAAGAAAAAGGAAGAAGAACACAGATTTATTCATTAATATTGTTACATATTTTTAATGGCATTTTTTTTTCAAGATTCCTTCTATCAAGTGGTCAGGTTTGTGTACCATCTTCTTGATTGATTCTACCAATATACTTAATGGTATGTCAGAAGTGATACTATGTGAACTCAGGGTCTGAGCCATAAATGATCATGCACCTTCACCTGGTTGTCTTTGAATACTTGTTCTTTCAATGTTTCTCCTAAAAATACTCTCTTAAAACCCAGCCACCATACTCTCAGAAGACTCAGTTGCATAGAAAGACCATACGCTTACCTGAGCAACAGTCTCAGGTAAGCTCAGCTTTACATCCCAGCCCAGATGCCAGTGATGTGTGCAAAGGAACCATCTTAGTAGGGCCATCAGCCCCATTGTTAGTCCCAACATTTGAGCTATTTGAGTCACCCCAGCTATTCAAGTTCTGGTGGCTGAGGCTGAGGCCATTGTAAATCAGAGAGACATGAATCCTATGGTATCTTATGTGAATTCTTAAACCCACAGAATCTATGACACAATTCATAGTGGTTGTTTGATGTCACTCAATTTGGAGGCATTTTCATGCAATAATAGATAACTGGAACAATTATGATGGTTAAACTCCAACTGAATCAGTATAAGAAAAATGCAGAATCTATTCACTCACGAAGCTGGAAAGAGCAGGACCTAATTTGGTTTCAAGGACAAGAGTTCAGGAAGTGATGTTACCAAAACTCTACTTGTGGCTTCTCCTCCTTCTCTTCCCATATTGGTGGGAGGAAAATCTTGTCCCTCCCAAGGTCAGTATTCATTTAAACTAGCAGAGAAAGACATTAGTTCATCTAGATAATATGCACATTCCTAAATTAATAACCATGGTTAAAAGACTGGGAGGCTATGAATGGCCTAAGTCAGGGGCCCATTCCTCTGGCTAAAGGCAGGATCTACGATAAGCAGTCTTTACCATGACACATCCATTAGAACAAGAGAATTTACCCTAAAAAATTGGCTATTCTAAAGAGACAAAGCAATATGTAATAATTACAGTGGCTTAAAATATTATTTTGGGGTACTCCCTGAAACACAGTAGCTCCATTTATCCACAGGTGGGATAAAGTGCGGGATGAGAGAGGATCTTGCTCACCGAAGTTGCATAAAAAAAATCTTAAGCCTCCAAAAGATTCAGGGAAATATGTTTTGCTCATACTTGACAGATACTTTTCAATGTACATGTAGTACATGCTTTCACATGGGCCATTTTACTATTTCACTGAACCCTCACAGCCACCCTAGGAGGCAAGTAATATTAATCCCCTTTTATGAGTAAAGAAAACAGAACTCCCACAATTAAGACTTACTTCCCCAACTAAGGTCACATGCTTCTAGGGGTCAGACATAACATACAGAGACTGGTCTTCAGTCTGCAAATGCAGAACCTGTATCCAATTCATAGTAAGAGCACTGAAATCCCTGGACAGGGAGTTACCCAAACTAACAAAAGAAAATCTTAAATTTGTATATATAAAATCTAAACAAAAGTATCCCAAAGAGCTAGTTGTTCAGCATCAATAAGACAATAGCCAGTTAGGTCTTGAGACAGGCACAGACACTAACCACAACCTGAGGGACTTGTTTTCTCCATTGTCTAAGTGCCCTTGGACCTCAGACAAATCTCATTATTTCTTGGAAACATGTACTCCTCTGAGAGCCAGGGAAGGCGTGTGGTCCAGTAAATGCAATTAGCAGTCTCACTGAGTGTTTCCTCGTCTGTTGTCTCCTAGAGAACAGCCATCAGAAAGCTCACGTTTTCAAAAAAAAACACTCTTCCAAATGACCAGAGTCGCCAGAAGATTTTAAGTGGGTCTGAGATGTCTATCTAAGGAACCTTTGGGAAATATGAAAATATTTATTGAGCACTTTCTATGAACAAGACTCTACTCTAGGCACAGAGGCATACAGGGTAAGAGAGAATGGGTGGGGAGGGAGGAAAGGAGAGAGAGAGAAAGAAAGAGAGGGAGAGAGAGAGGATATAAGAGAAATGTCAGTAAGTTATGTAACCTCATCTACATCTAATAATGTGATGATGATGCACAATTTTTTTAAATCTCCAGCTTAGCCACTTTTGTAGCTCCTTTATATCCAAATTTGTTCTCAGGTATTTCCCAGGGGACTGAGAACCAACATGATCAAAACCAAACTAATGTCTATTTCCCCCAGTTCTGCACTTTTTCTGGCACTTCTATCTTTGTGAAAAGTTCCCAACAACAGTGTTGCAACATCCTATCAAACTGAGGATCTTCAACAGGAATATGGAAAACACATCAGTCACACCACCTACCTTCTCAGTTCTGTGAACTCTAAATCAAAGATAGCTTTATGAGGTTTTAGCCACCAATGGCAGAGGGGTGGGAACAAGTCCGGTTTTTTGTTTATTTGTTTGATTTTTATTATTTTTAAAAGAGGGGGGAAGGGAGAGAGGCAGAGAGGGAGAGAGACATCAATGTATGGTTGCCTTTCACCTGCCTCCAGCTATAGACCTAGCTGGAGACCTGACTTGCAACCTTGTTATATACCCTGGCTGGGAATCGAACCAGTGACCTTTGGGTTTGTAAGCTAGCGCCTAATCCACTGTGCCACCAGTTAGGGCCACAAGTCTGTTTTTAATGCTCCTTGTACTTGATTTCCTGCCCTCCCAGCAGACAGGGGCACTTGATCTCTGTAGCTATGTCTGCGACCTAGCACTTACTGCAATGGTCAGGTCAGACACCAGGTACAGCCTGATTTTCTGTAGTAACACCTTAGGTAAATGACTGCAACAGAGAATAAAAGCATGTAGGCCACAGTGCAGAATTTCTTACTTGTTCTCTCTAGGATGATGGCAATCAGGACATGGAATCCTTTAATCAGTCACAGAAGTGACTCTGAGTTGAGAAGAAAAAGCTTCACTGAAATAAGTGAATGGGGATTCAGAAATGTTTCACTTCCAAAAGCACAGCAAACCCTGTTGCATCAGTGGGCAATGCCCTTTGAATATCTTTCAATGGACTGTGAGCTCCTTGAGGCCAAAACACTGTCTAAACCATGTCTGTTTTCCTCACAGGTCTTCACACTGTCAGTACTCAGAGTGTGTGCATTAAATAACTAGACACTAAGCTTCCTGTGGACAGCTATAAATTTTCCATCTCTTTCACTTCCATTATATAATCAAGAATCTTCTGTTTCAGTACATGATTTTCAGTAATTAGATTTCAATTTGTACCTATTATAAAATAGCTAATTGGAGTTAGTTTGGGTGGCTAGTTCACCAAGACTGTAATGAATGAGTATTGGGTATCGGGCTGGCTCATTTTTTTGGCAACAATAGGTGTGGGCAAAAGTAGGTTTACAGTTATTTATATGGAAAGGAATACAATAATACAAGACTCCATGTTTCATGTACTCACGTCTGTAAGCCTATTTTTGCCCACCCCTGTATTTGTGAGCAAAGAGTTTAAATCTTAAAAAGTAATATGGCATTGTGGTCCAGCTGGGTTACAAGAGTGCAATTGTCATTCTCCTGGTGGACATGCCAGCGCTGGTGTAAGAGAAGAAAGGAGAGATGTGGGCCAAGTTGCATGGAAATCTTCCTTTCCTGTTGGTGCTGCAATTGCATAATAAGTGGCATATGCACAGGAAGGTAGAAGCCACAACAAGGAGTTTGGTGGCTTCAGAGGCAGCATTTGGGGTTACATTGGGATAGGGGTGTCTCTCACATGGTACTGGAATCAGTTTGGTCTTGCTCTCTCATTTCCAGGGCTTGAGCACCTGTTTTATATTTGACTTTTCATAGCTATCCCACAGGCTCACGTACCACACAGGAGAAGTACAGGCATGGTAGATCTGTGTGTTGACTTTTATTTTTTTAAGAAAATTCAAATAAATGGGGACTAGATGTTGGAGGAAAATCATAAAAGGCATGACTGCCTAAGAATTTTACTCTTTCCATAGATAGTATAGTCCCACTCCAGAAAAGTTTCCAGGGACTAAAGAGTATTATGGCATAAAGGCAAAATCAGATGCACAGGGACCTTTTGTCTATATCTCCTATCCAGACTACTGGGCTGGCTTTAAGTGCTGCACCTGTCTCTTTGTTATCTATGAGACATCAGTAAATTGGTGGCTTCTTCCACATACCACCTCCTTTATTCTTTAACCACTTCCTATTTTCTGTAGCTCACATCTCACACTGTTGTGATCTATAATGTTCTAGTCAATGGCTTAACCCTTTATGTTTGTACCCTGTCTCCCTCCTAGTTTTATTTACACTGTTTTCACAGTTGAGGATGCAGGCTACTCTGAACATGGAGTGGTTGGCCTCTCCCCACTGATAGCCAATCCCCAGTCTCCTGGATAACCCTGGATAACCAATCCCCAGTCACCAGCCCTTGACTTCTTCTACACCCTGTGAAAAGAACCCCTATCAACCTCCTCCTTCGGTATAGGCAAGACCTGAACAACACCCTTGAACTCTTGAGGTTACATGTTGATAATACAGTACCAAAATGTTTTAGAGTAGGAAGAAAAATTAGTGAAAACTGAAATCAAAAGAAATATCAAAAAAGCCCTTAAAAATGATTAAAGACACATCCAAATTTAAAAATCTACCTAATGGTTTTCTAAACTTACCAATACCTCCCAGAAAACATACATGGCATATTTGTACCCATATACTAACCAAATATTTATGTTGACCAACCTAACCTGGAGTCTCTCTCACACTCCAAAAAGCACAAAATATTTTCTCCTCTGACCAAAGAAACAAAAGGTAAAATGAGAACTTGAGTGAGCAATTATCTCTAGAAATGAAGTAAGAACACAAGTTCCCAGAAGTACCATAAATTTTTCAGCTTAATTAGATTTGTACCTAACCTCTTCTGCAAATCAATCAAGGAAGGTGATGAAAGACTGAATGGATGAGGGAGGAAAGGAGATGTTGGAGGAAGGTCTGTTGGGAACATCATTCACCTCTGGAATTACCATAGATTCTCCTTCCAATACAGAAAACATGTACACCTGACCTGAGTTCGATTGCATTCCCAAACACTAAGAATCTTCTTTATATTAGACACTCCATTTGAGAAGAAGCCAAAATACAGTCCCTGACTTCAATGAGATGACAATTGATAAGATGGAAACAGAGCTAATAATTTTAATATAATATGACAAGCACCAGATGCTAGAGGACCACTGCATGGGCACCTAGCCCAACTTACATGCTCAAAGGTTTCCTGAGAGACACATCTCAACTAGCCTTGAAGGCTGAGTAAGGAATATTGAGATGGGCCTGAAGCTACCCAAAAGATTTTCATTAGCTCCTCATTATTTTATGATAACCCAATCTAGTGCACATATTCTGAGGCACAGAGACTTGACACTTCTGTAATGAGTTTACAATCTGGACATAGAGAGAAGTGCTACATACACACAGAAGAGTTATAGGCACCTCTCCAAGATTGTAAATACAGATATTGTGGTTCCAACTGCTTAATTTCTAGTTTAGTATTGAGAATGGAGAAAAAGCAAGAGCTGAAAAAGTCAAAGAAAATTATCTTTCTTATTTTCATCACAATGTCTGTGAGCATTGAAGAGTAAAAAATAGACTGCTAAAAAAAGAAAAGAAAAGAAAGAAAGAAAATAAAACTAATGAACTTAATCCTTTTAGAGCAAACTGAGATAATTGATGATAAACTTTTGTCCAAGTTCACATGACCAGGAAGTGGTAAAGCAAGATTGAGAGTTCCTTGAAAGTACCTTCAGGTATTTTCAGGATATAATTAGTAGTCAGTAAGTCTGTTGCATTAATTAATATTCTTTGTAGGATCATTCTAGGGCAATTCCAAAGCCCTGATTTCTAGAGAGGCAACTGCAAATGAAGATATCACAATAAATAAACAAAAGAAAATAGACTTTGCCTTTTGAATTAACCAGATATGGAGCCAGATTTTGACTGCCAAACAAAATCAGTTCACAGTTCATATTCAAAGACACAATGTAGTCAATAACAAATAACTGTATTCTTGGATACTGTGAATTTCATTGCATCACATCTTTCTCAAACACCTACTGTGTGCCAAACATTGGCTTCATCTATGAGACTCGAAAGATTGATAAATTAATCCCTAACCTCAGCACTACATTTCTTAAGAAAGGAGACAGTACGTCCACCTGTAACGTTTTACCAATGTCATACAAACAAATATGAAGTGTGAAGAGACCAAATGAGACAGGCAGTTTGATTCAAAAACAGCTGGATCTGTGAAGGCCTTATGTAAATGAAAACATTTCATCTTGGCCTTGAATTATGACTAAGTAGTTAGCAGGATTCAGAGACAACCTAGGCCAAGGGAAAAAATGAGAACTGAGACAGAAGCAAAACAATACTGTCCACATCTCAGAAAAAGTGAGAGGTATGGTGCAGCACGTAAAGAAAAATGCCTTCTTTAAGAATAAAGGAAACAGAGAATCCAAAGAACTTACATGCATGACACATGGACATGAACTAAGGGCGGGGGGGGGCATTGCTGGAGAAAACAGGGTACTGGGTGGAGGGGGGCAAAGCGGGGAAATTGGGACAACTGTAACAGGAAAATAAATAAAATATATTTAAGAAAAATAAATAAATAAGAATGCCATCTTTAAAGAGAGATAGTTCAGAGACTGGGTTGGACTGGGAGGGGTCTTTACCCAGAGCTACAAAAAGCCTATTCAAAAGATGAAGCTAAATAAAGTAGAGCTGGAGTCATGTGGCAGACACTGTTGGGGCCCCTTCATCATGAACCATTTCTGCACAGGTCAGCCCTACATCCCACTAGTATCACTTGTGACTCTAGCCACCGTAGCACACTCTGGTGCATGCTAGGCAAGCCAAAGCACTAGAGAATTGATGTCTCCTCTCCCCCTTCTCCAGAAAATGATCAATAGTGGATAGATACTCTTCTTTACTTATCTCAGGTAGGGAAACCAGCTGCCCACATTTTTAACTTGTTTGATAATATTTTTTTTTATTTTATTGTTGTTATATAAAAAGTTTACTGCCTATATTTTTCTCCAGGACCTTTATGGTGGCACTGCTTATGTTTAAATCCTTTATCCATCTTGCGCTTATTTTGGTGTATGGTGTAAGTTGGTGGTCTAGTTTTATCTTTTTGCATGTTGCTGTCCAGTTCTCCCAACACCATTTGTTGAAGAGACTGTTTTTACTCCATTGGATGTTCCTTCCCCCTTTGTCAAATATTAGTTGACCATAGAGTCCTGGGTTAATTTCTGGGCTCTCTATTCTGTTCCATTGATCTATACGTCTATTCTTATGCCAGTACCATGCTGTTTTGATGACAGTAGCCTTGTAGTATTGTTTGAAGTCCGGGATTGTGATTCCTCCTACCTTGTTCTTCTTTCTCAAGATTGTGGTGGCTATTCGTGGGCGTTTTTGGCTCC